>LPNX010380560.1:93369-217022 GCA_001517045.1 Pseudotsuga menziesii
AAATTCCATGATCGAACCAAACACATCAACACAAAGTATCATTTGATTCGATATCATGTAGAGGCCAAGACAGTCCATCTTCGACATTGTTCCACAAATGATCAAGTTGCAGACATCTTCACCAAAGCGCTTGGACGAGAAAAGTTTGAAAGATTCAGAAACATGCTCGGACTTAAAAACACCCCTTCGGATTAAGAGGGGGATTTTTAGAATAATCCGTCGGGATTATTGTAAATAAATAATAAATAGGAATATGAATAGATAGGAAGGTGAAAAGGCTGGCTCTCAACTGCCACATTGTAATGTATAAATAAATGTTTCAGCCATGAATAGAATTGAATCAGGAGTTATTACCAACAGGAACAATATCCCAAACATCATTCTTCATGATGGACTGGTATTATTTCGTCATTGCTTCAACCCATTCTTTCTTCTCTTCAGCTTCCTCATAGCTGGCGTGTTCTTTGTTTACAAGATCACACATCAAAGCTACATAACTGGAATATGGATTTGATCTTTTGCTAGTTCTTGTGGAGCCTTCTGGTGCTCCATATCTTTCTGCTTCTTGTACAATTTCTCTTACCCAAGCAGGTTTTCTCTTTCAATAGATATCCATAGTAGGGGGATCCTTAGGCTCTAGCATGTGATGATCTTTTGATGATACAATTTTAGGAGTTGGTTCAACTTCTGTTCTTCTGGGAGGTACATCTTCTTCATGTACTTCTTCAAGATGACACCTTCTAGATTTCTTAAGATATTCCTCTTCATCAAATGTTACATCCCTACTAATATTGATATGATGGAATCCTGGAATGTATATCCTGGAGGCTTTGGAGACTTCACAATATCCTACAAATATTCCCTTCTTACTAGAAGGATCCAATTTGGTTCTCTTTTCTTTCGGAATATGTACATATAATAGACAACCAAATATCTTGAGATGGATTACTTCATGTTTCTTTCCGGTATACATCTCTTCAGGAGTCTTGAATCCAAGAGCACTACGAGATAATCTATTTTGCACATATACAGATGTTCTTGCAGCTTCGTTCCATAGGTGCATAGGAAGGTCTTGGTCATGAATCATGGCCTTCACTGCTTCCATGATAGTTCTATTCTTTTTTTCCACAACACCATTTTTTTGGGGATTATAGGGAGTGGTTAGTTCCCTATTGATTCCTTCCTCCTTATAGAATGCTTCAAATTCCTTTGAAGTGTATTCTCTACCATTATATGATCTCAGTGTCTTGATTCTATTTTTTTACTGTTTCTCTATCAAGGATTTGAATTCCTTGAATTTACTGAACACGTCACTCTTATTCATCAATAAGTGTATCCAAGTCTTTCTTGAATAATAATCAATAAATGTGACATAGTATTCATATCCACTTAAGGATATGGAGGGCATAGAACCACATACATCAAAATGTATTAGTTCTAGCATACCTTTAGTCTTTGTGTCACTTTTCAGAAAGGGATTCTTGATTTTCTTTCCCTCAGCACATACCTTGCAGGTTCCCTCATGTTCGATCTTCAGATATGGTAACCATGTTACCACCTTGCTCACATAGGGAAATGCTTTGTAGTTGATGTGAGAAAGTATCTTATGCCACAGTTCACTTGAGATGGTAGTCTATATTCTCATGGACAAGGGGTGTCTCTGGATGTCCTTTGAGCTTGTACACTCCTCCTCCTTCTTCTCCAATGACTACAACATCTTCAATTGTCTTTCCTTTGGACCACATAAGTACTTGTCCATCTATAAAAGCAACTCTATATCCTTTCTTATCTAGAGATGAGATGGAGAGTAGGTTCTTTTTCAAGCCTGGTACATACAATACTTCCTTGATCTTCATGGAGGTCCCAAAGTCAATATTGTATCTTGATTCACCAATACCTTTGATGGGATATTGATAGTCATATCCCAATGATACCTTCTAGGAGAATTATTCTCTTCAAGATTTGATAGAGTTGTCTTCTTTCCTATCATGTGCTTAGAGGCACCACTATCAATAAGCCATGTATCTTCTCTAGGTGTTATAGACCCAGAGAGTGCAGAGAATAACACACATTCTTCTATATCTTCACCTCTAGTTCTCCTTTGAGGTCTTTCTTCATTCTCATCTTCAGCTAGATGAGCATGATTCCTTTTTTTGTTGTTTCTCTTTGATGATGGACATTCTCTAGCAAGATGTCCTATATTATGATAGTTGTAGCATTAATACTTTGAGTAATCCTTGTTCTCTGGAATTTCTGCTTTGAAGGATTATGATTACTCCTCTTGAAGTTTGATTGATTTATTTCTTTAGTATGGGTAGCTAGAGCCTAATCATATTCTCTGAGAAGAGCTTCTCGATTAGATATGCTAGCTTCTTATTGTATGCAATCTTCCCTTACTATGTCAAAATTCATACTTTCTTTTCTTGCACATAGAGTTTGGATGAATGAGTCCCAAGGTCTAGTGAGGCCATTGAGAGCAGTCATAACCAATTCATCCTCATCAAGAGTATCTCCAATAGCACTTAGCTTCTCTTTGATCTGGGAGACCCTTATGAAGCAATCTTGAATATATTCTTCTTTTCTCATCTTGGTTCCCTTCAATTGAGCTCTAAAATTCATCTTTATGTTGATGTTATTTCCTTCATACATTTTGTAAAGTGCATCATACATTTTTTAGGTGTCTTCTTAGATGACACCTGAGGGAGCAAGTGATCCTTAATGGAATAAAAAATGATCCCCATTGCCTTGATTAGGTCTTGTTCATGCTTCTCCTTAGCTTCATCTTCTCTAGGTTCTGCAACTTCATCCTTGATGTACTTCTCAAGACCATTCTCGTTCAGAATGAGGCCAATCATATACTTCCAAGCCAGGAAGTTTTCTAGGCCTTCCAATTTTTCCTCAAGCTTAGTTCTTAGGTCCATCTTGTCCAATAAGTCACTCAAAATTGAAATTTATCAAAACAAGAGATTGAAATTACCAGTAGATGGGAATGGAGGAGGTGATTTGGTTGATCCAACTGCTTTCTGGAGATCCCTAATATTTAGTCTTCAAATCCTACTTGCAAGGTTGCAAAACTGTAGATTTTCTGGTTTTGTTTCATTGCAGATTTTCTGGTTCACTGCCAAACTAGGGTTTGTATTTCCCGGAGATATAGCCACCCAAAAAATTTGATCTAGGGCTTAATAGATGCACCCTGGGAGGGCCCAACGTTTTATGCAAACAGATCTTCAAAACTCTAACTTTTGTAGAAACCCTAATTTCTTTCGGAGAGGGAGGAGGGAGAATTTCACCTCGTGAAAGTTGCGCTAATCAGGTTAGCTCTGATACCATGTTAAGTTTTCATATGATAGACTAGATTCAATAGTATTCAATTCAAAATCACAACAACATCATATCAAGAATCACTGATAGAAACACAATCACAAGATAGACACAACATTTATCCTAGGAAACCCTCAAGGGGAAGAAAACCCAACAAAAAATTCCTCTGTATAGGATGTATAAAGTACAACCCCAAAAACATGTGTTCTACTCCTTTTGTTCTCTCTCTCTCTCTCTATGTCCTATGCGCTACACAAGTGAGTGAGTCTGTGTTCAAATAAGAACCACAACTCCTCTATTTATACACATGTGTCAATTGACTTTTGCACTAGACAAGTCGACCCCACTAAACTCTCTGGGCCGACTTCACCTAGGAATACTCAAAACATTATATTATATCATTTATTAGGGTACTAAAGACCCGACACAAGTGGAGGCTTTACCTCATGACTCTATGATGACCAAATACAATAGTAACACCTCGTTGGAGGAATAATAACATCTCCCCTGAGTTACATCAGTAAAATACATTTAGAATATCCTTTAAAGTTATGATATTTCAACAATATGGACCAGATTAGCTATGCAGTGGTACATGACTCAGATAATCCATGCAACATGTAAGCCTCTTAGTAGTACATAAATTAGATTAGTCATGCAACTAGAATACCTGACTCGAATGTCGATTAGTCACGATACATGAATGAAACAACCGAGGGATGTAATATAGACAGTTAGGGACTACTGTAGCTCATGTAGAGCGCACACATACAAGAGAAGAGTTATAGTCAACATTGTTAGGGCACATTTAAAGACTATCAATAGACCTTCAATACTAGTTAAAGGTCTCCAAGGCTATCAAATACTTGAGTGAGTTATAGTCAGGATTGTCGAGGAGCAGCCAACCTCTTGGAGAGGTCATATAGCTATATAATTGGTTAGTGGGGTACAATGGGATATAAAATAAGAACGAAACCAATTTAAAAGTGGTCAATTCTTGGAGAACATAATAGAGAATGGAAATATCACAGAGAACTTGTCTAGACTGTAGTAGATTCGAGAAGTCAATAAGCATAAAGTCAGTACTGAATATCATGACTGGAAGAATACCTTCCTCGATAAGAGGGTGTGTTGATGTTTTGAGTATCATTGAAATATATTCCACAAGAAAGAATAACTACAAACCAAGAACAAGTCGTCCCAATCAAATGGTCAAGTCGGCCTAATTAAAGGGGAAAATGACCCAATCCAGAAGACATGTCGACCCAATGAGAAAAGTGACATTTTCTAGTATAAATACAAGTGAATATGGTTCATTTTCAACACACCAATTCTCTCAAGCAAGAGGAAAGTGCACAAATCCAAGGGATACTAGCTAAGGGTTTAAGAGAGCACTCTGAAGAAAATTTTTGGGGTTTTATCTTTCTCTCTCTTCTTTAGGATCAAAGGTTATATTTAGTATCTTTCTTGTATCATTATTATGCAACTAGTGTAAAGCACTAGGTTAAACTTTGTATCTTGTTGAAGAATCTTATCTAGAAAAGTTTGTTGGGTTTTTCCCATGAAAGGGGTTTCCTAGGGTAAAATTGTGTCTACTGTGAATGTGTTTCTTTCGGTGATCCTTATATGCATGTAGTTTATATCTATGTGATAAATACGTTAACAACATATAACTTCTAAGAAAAGAAAAAAAAACATGAACATCAAAAATCATTTTGAACATTTGGATGAAAATACAAAGAAGTAAACTCACAATAAATGAATACTAAATGTGGTGAAGAAGTGAGTTCATTTTTTTTTCAACCAAGAAAAAACTTGTATATCTTCTATTTATAAGAATCAATATATACAAAAGCATATTAGATCATTACAAAAATTCAAGTGTCCAAAGTCATTGCAATGTGACTCTCCATAGTTTTGTTCTTGCAGAAGAAAAAAACAAAAATAGTCAAAACCGATAGTCCATATACATACATTGTATGCCAGTACCAACAAAAAATAAACAACAGTTCCAATACCCACTATCAAAAGTTCCAACAATTCCAATACATGCTACACATAAATGTGAATAATCTAACAACCAACATGCTCAATGAGGCATTGTAGCCCATGAAAATAATTTAGGGAAACAAACATTTTCCCCAACAAGACAGATCCCACGATCAATGACAAGATTACACGTGATCAATGGAGGAGAGTTCCCTCATTAGGCATCTCCAAAAACTGCAACTGCACACGAAGCCACCAAATATAGAGTTATGTAAGGAAAAAAACAGTCCATATTTATTTGATACAATGTAAACATATCCAAAATTGTAATAGATGTGAAGCAAGTTGCCCAATAAAATGTCTTATAGCACAAGATTATGGCCCAAGGTGAGACTTTGCTTGAAAATGACTTTGAAGCAAGATGTCACTCAAGGATATTAGATTAGTGAAGTCAAATTATAGATTTCTTGAAGTGATGAAAATCACTTCTCCAAATGTGGAGTTGAGCCAAGTAATTTATAACCAATGATTTAATCAAATTTAGATAACATTAGTCCATTGATCCATGATAAATTATCCAAGTATAAATATCATCCCAATATTTGTGCCAGAGAAACGAAATCACAAAATATATAAATTTGCATAAGTAATTTCTACAATTATTTAATTTGAGTGAATCACTTCATTAAAATGAGTATAATTAGCTAGAAAAATAAATCATAACTCAACCACTGGATCAAACATATTAACCATAAGAGATCTTGTGACAAAAGGTGAATGTTGTTATGTAAAAGTAAGACACTTAGAAAAATCAGAATTTCATCATGAAGGGATGAACATAAAATTAACTATGAAATCTGAAAATTTAAAGATGCTAGTTGCCTATATAAAAATTCCAGAATTAAAAAAGATGAAACACAATGATTCCATAATTAATTTAAAAAAAATATGACCAAAATAACCATAAAATCTACCTCTAAATGTGAATAAATTGAAGAAGCATAAGACCCTAATCCAAAAAATCAATTTTAAGAGATATTTAAGGCTGATTTAATTTAAGTTTAACTGTTGTTAGAAAATAAATGCAAAAAAAGAAATTAAATTTAGAGAAATAAGCCTAAAACGATGATAGGAAGTGAAAAAATATCTTAGCTTGATGAATTTAGAAATCTTAAAAATTATGGCAACTTTGAAGAAACCTGGATTTCTACCCATAAAAGTGTGAGGAAAATAAAAAGTTTGAAGTGTTAGTGGTTGATGAGATGGAGGAGTAGACAAGTGCTTTTGATCATTGGGCCAACGATGTCTTAGAGATTTTTCCCCTTAGTTTTTTTTTGTAAATTCTTGGCGTCCAATTCCTACAAAATATGACAATTCCTTCCCAAGCCTTTGGGGTTTCATGCAAAGCCTCTCCAAGGAAGGGTCACATTATAATCATACACTTTCAATAAATATACCATTTACACCCTATCCTGTACTCACTTAGACTTGCAAGACTTTTAGAAATGACACTTGCAAGCTACAAGACTAAAGCATATAGCATGTAAAGAGATTTTCATTTACTTAGTTCCAAAGGAAAAATATGATCTTATATGAACTAGATTAGAAATTTGAAAATGGAAAATTTAACATGTTCCATCAAGATTAGATTCACCAGGAATGTCTTAAAATGAAAGAAATATCTCCAAAAAAATCAAAATCCATGAGACAAAATACAACTTTATTCTTCAATCCACAACAACAAAAACTTTCAAATGAGAGATGAGCATCTTATATAGAATTTAGGCTCAACAACCCTCCAAATAAAATACAATATCTTGGGATAGAACCCCAGATCTACTATAGGTAGAATCAAAATCTACTAGATATGGTAAAAAATAGTAAACAATAGAGAGGTTAGTAGAACCAAGTCCAAAACCCTAACCAATAACCCAAGATGAAGGAAGTGCACCTCTAGTCCAAATACAAATACATCAAACTTATACAAAATGGTTCTAGGAGAGGGAGCACTATATTAAATATGGTCCAAAATGATAACCAACCACAAAAATATGCTCCAAAACCCTATAGTTCTCTAAATCCCACATGCATGGTCCCAAAAAATAATGCTACTCAAATGCCAGTCGCGTGGTCCAAAAAAATCTCGAAGTGGGACATCTAGGTCCGAAAATCAAAGAAGTGACTGGTAAATGCCTTAAAGAGGGGAGATATTATTAATAATCTCATACCAAGTGGAGGATTGGTACAAAGGAGGGTGAAACACATAGGGAACTCCACCCAAATATCAAGAAAATTCCTCCCAAGAGAAACACGTGGTAGGACCCTGTAATGAAGTGCTCCAATGCCCACAAGAAGCATTTAGAACTATTGTTAATAGTCCAAGGTGTTGAAGAAGGGTCCAAATGTGAGAGAGAATGGTCCATGTGTGTGTTATCTTCTCCCACGTTACAATGGATGAGGGTCTCCATCATCTAGGAAGGGGGAGACTCCATTGTAGAGACCCTAGGTGCCAAGTGTAAATCTTCAAATCAGTTTGCAAAGGGGATAACCCACATTTAACTTAGAAAATGTATACAAATATGAATATATTACATGAAAAAATTACAATTGCACCCTTCTAACAACTCAATGACTTAGTTAAGTTTTACTCTTCTAGACCAACAATGGTGTTATCTGTATTAAACCTTATTACATGTGAAAATTCCTAAGCTAGGGCACATAGCCTAAATCAAGACAAGGTGAAGTGGAAGTGTTAGTTAGGGAAGGGAAGGGTATTTGTAAGTTAACTATCATAGCAATTGAGTGTGATAGGTCTACCCTTAACTTTCAAGAGTTATGGGCTTAATATTTTTCTTCCACATGCATGCCTTATAAGGAAGAGTTGTCATGGGTCACCCATCCTTGCGTCTCTCTTTTGTGATCCCTTCCTTTCATTTTGTCATGTATTTCGTTTTAATATTTTACTTTAGATTAGGATTTGATAACTCGAGACATACGTAAATTGGATTTTTGCAAGGGATAAATCTTCCATCTGGTTTCCAATTTGATTTAGCAGCATCGACCTTAGAGTACTAGACTATTTTATCTTTATTTAGGGATTCGTACATGGGAATAGTTATGAGACCTTAGATACTTACTAATGATAGAGGGGGATGGATGAAATGACTAGGTAGAATATTATGAAATGGATGAAACACTCACCTAGTTCACTAGGGTACAACCTAACCTTCAAAATAACACACTTCTCCAAGGTAAAATTATGATGACACCAAAGTTAGCCTAACAAATGAGTAATAATTTTAAGTGTTATGAATCCTTATACAAGCACACAAATAACATTCCATGGTCATATAAATAGATAAGTAAACATTTTAAGTGTCAATGGCGGTAAGAAATATCTCAACACTAGTGCATTTGATGCCATCTCCAGCTAGGCCCATGAAGACACTTGGACCATCTGGACATACTGAAAGGATGTCTAACCAACGATCTATGGAGAATCCATAAATATCATTTCAAGAAGAATGTCTATGATATGATCACAATCCAACACTAATCAATATATCACCCCTGCTAATAAAGGGGTAACACATCCTACCACATGGTTTGTTCTTTCCTTCCTACTAAGTCTTCTCAAACATGTACAACTAAATATTTTGAGCTTATCATGCACTCTTCCTTTAGAGCACATGCCCCCATGTTGGATCTAGTTCTTACTCCCCCATATTGGATGAGGCTCACACTTGTGATATTCAACACAACACTCGTGACTTATAACAAACTGATCAAGCTTGCAAGATCACATTGCTAGATGATTTGATGGATTGGTGGTGCATGTGTACTTTGGTTTAGAGATGTTTCCTTTTGGATGAGTTGATGCTATGATGGTTGCTAGTAGGTATTGGAAGAGATGTTCTAATGTGCTAGTTGTGATTTAACTGCGGAAATTTTACCTTTTTGGAGTTTCAAGAAGGGTTCTGCTTAACATTCATTCATTTTTCTAACCCTTTCTACATTAAATGGAATGGGAATCCATCAACTTAGGGTCTCCCTAAGTTTCAAGTGTTAATAATTTTTTTTGGTGTGATGATGGATTAAAGGGTGCTTTGCTATGGTTTTCTAAGGTTTTATCATGATACTGATGTGTTGATATTTATAGAGGTGGATCACCTTAGCACTTTGACCCTTTCTACAAGGTTCCCGCATAATGTTTGAGTTTGAATCAACCTAGTTGGACTGCCCTAAGAGACATGACAATATTTCACACATGAGCCACCTTACCGTGTCACTCTTCACACCCTTTGATGGAGAAATAACTTAGGGAACAAACTTTGATGGTAATTTAACCCCTTCAAGGGGTAATTTGAATTTGTTTCGATTAGTTGGATAATTTTTGAGGGAGTACACTAGCTCTTTTGTAAGGTTCCACACGTAGGGATATTTTAAGGTATATCATGGTTTTAATTCGATCACCCTTCTTCCTAGCACATAGTTTGAGGCATGCAAGCAATGCAATATTATTTTATGGCTTGAAGAAGTGGGAACACTTCTCTACAATGCACCTTCTCGTGTGATCATGCTTTAGGGGAAAACAAAACTTGGTTTTGCAAAACAATTGATGTTTTTGGCTTTTGGCTTAAAAGAAACTAAAACAAAATGGGCACACTTCTCTAGGGTGAAATCCTTGAGCCCTCTTGTTGATTAGAATGGCACATTGTTCAAGGATGACTCATCAGTTAAAGATATTCTATTATTTTCATGTAAAGATGGTTTCTCTGCACATAATTCAAAGTTTGTTGAATAATTTCCATGTGGGAGGTCGTTATACATTGAATATAGTGTTAAGGAGTTGGTCAAGCAACACCCTAGCTTCACAGGGTTACTTGAAGCCATACATCCATTTTTTGAAGATCATAAGCACTTGTTTTAAAGAGTGAGGCATACTTCTCTTGTGGTGAATGTTGAATGGTGGAATTTCTAGGGTTTACTATCTTGTAAGATTGATTCAAAGAAAAGATGTAATAAATCGTGGCTAAGGAGGACCTAATAAATCTTTTTCTTACTCTTTCCTTGGTAGATGTTGGTAAGATCTTATTGGATAATCATAACTCTGGAAGTCTTCCTTATGATTTTTTAGTGTGTTTTTCATGGGGGGGATGAAGTTGTCATCCCTACTGTTTATTTATGTTATTTATGTAAACATTGAGTTATATAAATAAATAAATTTTGTACTTCATATTTTTAAGTTGTGGGTCTTAAAATTAAAACGTGTATTTAATTATTATTTTATAATTTAATGTGCATTTATTGTGATCCCTTGATCATGAAAAGTGATCCTAGACCTTCAAAGAGTTAGTTAGGGTTAGTTGGAGAAAAGTGAAGTATAAAAAGAGTTTAGGGGACAAAGACAAAACACATAAAGAGAAAAGAGAGGTTAGGCGAAGAAGATAACTTTTTCAAAAGAGAAAATTGGCTTATTTTCCAAGAAACTCAATAGGATTCAACAACACAATTTCCAAGACAACCCAACTATTCTACACATTTTCCAAAGTAGAGTAACAAATTCCATACAACAACAAGATTTGGCACCCATGGGCACAAAAATCAAGGAAAGGGATGACAATATCGATTACCGTCTAAGTGGACTGTATAACAACCTTTTTGTAATACATGCGAGCACAAAAATCGAGGAAACATTTATTACAGACAAAGGGCATGCCATCTAACAAAGATGCTAAGTGTTTGACAAAACACATGAAAAAGACTTTTGTAATTTTGTCATAAAATCTTCATGGTATCAAAGAAAGGGCAGTAAATAGAGAGTTTAAATAGTGATTCCAGCATGGGCGGTTCGAGTTTTCATGATACATGGATAGTTGACAGTGGGTCAACCAAGAGCATGACCAACTTGTATGATGCATTTCAGAGTATTACTAAGTTAGGTCTTAAACACTTTGTGGATGCAGATGCAGGTAGTCCTTAGATAACATTGTGAGGATTTGGAACAATGCAGTTCCAATTGGAGTTTGATGAGTTTCTATACCAACAAGTCAAAGGGCATTGTAAAAAAAACAAAAATTAAAATGTACATTTAATTATTATTTAATATTTTAAAATGCATTTATTGTGAGCCCTTGATCATGAAAAGTGATCCTAGCCCTTAAAAAGAGGTAGTTAGGGTTAGTTGCAGAAAAGTGAAGCATAAAAAGAGTTTAGGGGACAAAGACAACACACCAAGAGACAATATAGGGTAGGAGAAGAAGAGAACTTTTTCAAGAGAAAAACTTGTCTCATTTCCCAAGAAACTCGACAGACTTTAGTAGCACAATTTCCAAGACAACCTAGACATTTTTCCTATTTTCCTAGGCAGACTAATAGAGGTCGTACACCAACACAATTTAGCATATGTGGGCACAAATATCAAGGCAAGGGCTGACAACATCAATTGTATTCTTATTGGACTGTATAACCTTTTCTTGAAAGTGTGGGCACATAAAACAAGGCAACATTTATTACAGACTTAGAGCATGAAGTACAACAACAATCTAACATGTGTGGGAAGGACTATTAGATGGCACTGAAATCGAGGCAACAAATTGTTGAAGATAAGTTGTCTTGTTTTATCCGTTTAGGGAAAAAGATAAAATTTTGTGGAAGAAATTTCAGACTTCTCTTCTTAATAAAAATCTCTCAAGGGTTTTACCAGTATGGGTTTTTCCCTGGTCATTTGGACCTAAATGAATATATTAAATTGTTAATGCTTCGTATTGTTCAGTTGGAGTGCTTAGCATGTGTATTTTAACTTTTTAAATATGAAAGTGTTCATAAGTTTAAAATCTATGAGATGCAAAGTGCTTGACAAAACACATAAACGAGACTTTTGTAATTTTGTCATAAAATCTTCAGATCTATCCATTATTTTGTTTGACGTTTCTTTTGAACCTTAATCAAGGTAAATTAGATTGACATCTTGCTAGTCTTATACAAGGAAACTTTCCTTTTGAAGGAGATATCCATTGTGGGCCTTGGGATTCATTGTTTTCCCTAACTAGGGTTTCACTACTTCGACTTAGTATTGGGTTACTAGCCTTTTCCCTAATTGGTAAATATTGAAAAGCCAAATCAAGTAGGGATGTTAACCTCAATCTCTAATTTCCTTGGGGCTAAGGACTAAGGTCATAACCCATTCTCTTCACATATTTATCAATTTTTTCTTACATATTTATTATTAAATTACCAAAAGATATACTATCTGAAAAACCCTAAAACCAAAAAAATTCACATCTCAAAAAATATTTAGAATTTGGAACTTATGCTCTGATGGAAAAGTGCGCCCTAGCTGACTTTATGGTATATTTTCAAGGGAACCCTCTTCCCGTGGTTGGCTTGCGAGGTTTTTCGTGACTTTTGCATGCTAGAGTTTTGTTTTGAAGATTTTTTATAGTAGGTGCAACAAGTATATTGATAATTTTAGACAAGTTTTAAGGTCTAGAAAGCAAGGATTTTTGTTATAGCTCAAAATGACACATCTCTGCCTGTGACCACTTTCCCATGATTTCGTCGCATGTCGACACTTCCATGACGGCACTTCATGAAAGTCACTGAAAAAAAACCTAACTTGGAGGACCTATATCTTGAGTTCTGTAACTTCGTTTGACATCATCTCTACACCGTTGGAAAGGTATTTCAGTTAGCTAAAACTTTCCAGAAGACACCAAAGTCTGAAAATGCCCAAAAATACCCTAAAAATGCGTTTTTTGTGTATTCGCGACTTTCCTTAAGGAATACCCGCAAATGATACGTGAGTTGCTCTATATCATACCTGCGAATACAAAAAGTTGCTCATATTCGCAACTTTCTATACTGGCAACCCGCGTATACTTTTCGTATTCCCGACTGTCCCGTTGTGCAACCCGTGGATGCCTTTTAAAAATATAAAAAACACGCATTTTGAGTTTCGGTTAGTTTGGGTAGTTATGCAACTGACTCGTTCAGTTGTAACCACTTTGTCTTCGCCCCTAACTCTTCCTTAACCATATAAATAGAGGTAGGGAGGTCCATGAGAGGGGACATGGAATTTCTGCATTGTTATGCTAGAGGAATTGGAGCTCTCTTTGCCCACACCTTTTCCCTAGAAGCATTCTCCTTGTGTTGCAGAGCTTGGAGGTTGAGTTCCTTGGAGAAGAGAAGCAGCAGAACCGGATCAAGGTTTCGTGAGGTGCCAAACTTGAAGAGAAGGTATACTTGTACTTGTTTTCAAGATTAATAAAGATGTGATGTCCTTCTTCTTCCCAAACCATTGTTCAATGTGTGATTGAATCTCTGTTTATGATCATATGATGATGTTATTCAGATCATTAGTTCATGTTTATTTGATTATCATTGTTTTATATGTGGTCATAATGGTTTGAGGAAGGTATAATTCGTTTTGCAGGTCTCTTGGAGCGAGAGGAGCAAGAAGAGGATTGAAGAGAAAGCTTGGATCGGCCTTCAGTTGAACAGGTGTGGACCTTTCTCATCTCTGATCTTGCTTATATATGCTTGCTGAACATTGTGCATCTCTCTTTCAACCCCAGTGTGTTAATGGCCTCTTAAACCCTAGCCATAGGATACTTTCCTTTACAACAGAACTGGCGACTCCGCTAGGGAGAGCCTTGTCTGTTTGGGGTTTCTCTTTATTCCTTTCAGTCTTTTGCATTGTTTCAGGTCTTTCTTACCACTTCGGAACACCTTATAAGTCTGATAGCACACCTCCCCTGCCTTCTTAAGGCAGTTTTTGACCTTTTTGGGAATTTTTCCACCCATCCACGACTTGCTTGACTGAATAGTCGCGTGTCTGGTTTGACATTCGCGGCTTGCTCTATTGTAAACCCGTGAATGATCCGCGACTTTCCTGTTATACAACTCACAGATGCTTATATTCGCGACTTGCTGTATTAGCAACCCGCGAATGATTCGCGACCTGCCAGTAGTGCAACCCGCGGATGCCCCTTTAAACAGTTTTTTTTCCTCTTTTGTGATTTTTTCTTCTGTTTGAAGGTGTTTTGGTAGGTCTTTTGGTGTCCTCTGCAGATGCATGACTCCAAGGAGTTAGTGTCATCCCTTTTTGGTTGTTCTTTATCTATGTGGTAAGCCTTTTATAGCATTAGGGTTTGTTTTTTGCTCTTTCCCCCTGCCTCCTTTGCTTGGTATGATTTTTGGCTTATGTTTTTGGTCAGCCTCTGTTAGTGACCTTGGTTTGATTTCAGAAGCTTGTTGGTGTTGGTTTCCTTCTTCTTTTGCTGGTTAACTTCACCGTGCCAAAATAGTTGTCTTGTCTCTTATGCAAGCCTTTCTTCCAAGTAGGGTTTATACTGACTTTAGGGCATTCTAGAGTTTGTTTGGTGGTTGTATAGCAGAGTTCATTTTGCTTTGTTCTTATTGTCTGCATACTTTGCTTTGTAGGTAGTTTTTCTTTTGCATTTATAAAAGAAAATTAAAAAGAACGTATACTTTTTTTTGCTGCTCCCCCCCCCCACCACCTCCTTCTTTGGTTTGACCTTGTTGGACAAGGTACTGAGCAGCCTTTGTTTGTAGGTTTAGATTGATACTTGGGACTTCTTGATCTTTGTTTATGTCAGTCTTTTTGCTCAGTCTCTTCATTCCAAAGTTGTTGGCTTATTTACTTTTGTAAGCTTTCTTTTTCAAGAGAGGTTGATATCTAACTTTAGGGAAACCTAGGGTTTGTTTGTGGGGTGTAGAGTAGTTGTCTATTTGCTTTGCTTACAGTACTTGCTTGCATTAGTTGATAGGCTGTTTTTTCTTTTGCATTTATAAAAGAAAAAGACAAAAACACATGTTTTCTTTATATGCATGTAGATTAGTTTTTTAGTCTAGATTGCATGGCATATCATTGTTTTTGAAAAAAATAAAAATAAAAAGAATTTGTTCTTTTGTGGCTTTCAAGTTTTCAATTTGAAAAAGGAAAATAAAGAGAATAGTTTTTGCTTTTTTCATTTCATATCTCTTTGCTTAGTCATTTTGTTTCAATTTTGAGTCAAAACACCACATAAGTTTCATGCCATTTACCCTCTGACTAAAAACAGCCCTTAAAATAAACGATATAATTTAAAATTTACTAGTAAGTTTTATTTTATAGGGTCATACACCAACTAGCTTAGGCTAGACTTGTGGGATAGGGAGTTTAAACTCCCCACAAGTGTTAAATCTCAGATGTAGTTGGCCAATCACTAGGTAAATCCTTGACTTTATTGACTGTATCTGGGAAGCTCCTCTCAAACGGGAGTTAAGCACGAGGCCGCGTGGAGGCTTGGACAGAGGAGATAACCCTCAGAATCCTTGTCAAAGCGTAACTCAGGACTTTTACACATCTGGGGATTCTGTCCTAGACAGAGTTTCGGGCTCAGCTACCCTGACCATGCATACGAGTCCGTCTTGCGACTGTCCCCCCAGACTGTTGGTATAGCCAAGGTAGCCTTTAGTATCTTGACATCTAGGGTTCATACACAGGTACATCGGAAGGTTATTTCTGGTTAACCTTGGATGGACTTGGAAGGTAACCCCGGTAGAAAGTGTGGGAGGGTGGTGGGTGATTCCTCCGCTTGTGCCTAAGAACATCTACAGGGACGCCAAGTAACTATCTATCAGCTTTCTTCTGGAAAGTATATCTTATACCTATTTGTCTGTTTGGCTTTAGGAATTTTTAGTGAGTGCTGTGTGTTTTTTCTATACTTAGTGTGCCTTTAGGTGTGTGCTTTGTAATTTTGGTTTTCTATCAACCTCGGACTTTGTCTCCTAGTTTGAAACTATGGCTAACACCCCTTAGAACACCAACCAAGAGATCCCCATGATGGGAACTCCTTGTAATATTCCTCTCACGGGGAATGTTGGTGTTCCCTTGATGGCCACCCTGAATCTACCTGGATTCACCCTAGGGCTACCGGTGTGGTTGTTTTCCACCCCAACTGTCTTGAATGCTCCTGATGCTTCTCAAGTAAGCTCCTTATATAAAGGGCATCAAAACACTGCTCCCCCTTCACCTGTAGTTGATTCTCCTCCTCCTTCTACCTCATGCGGTGAAAGTACTGATACTAGTAACCAGCAGTCTAAAAGGAGTAAAAGAAGGAGGAATAGGAAGAAGGCACATAAGCAAGGGGGCACTCGTTCAACCTCTGCAAGTCAAGTTGAACCTCACCACCCAGCCTCTGTTGTTCATGTTGGGGGCACCTATCCAACCTCTGCAGTTCATGTTGGATCTAAGCACTCAACCTCTGCAAGTCAAGTTGATCTTCACCATCCAGCCTCTGTAAGTCATGCTGGTGGGATCCTTCCAACCTTTCCAGGTCATGTCGGATCCAATCACTCAGCCTCTGTAGTTCATGCTGAGGGCACCCGTTCAACCTCTATTGTTCAAGTTGAACCTTCCCATCCAACCTCTGTTAGTTAGGTTGGACCCAGTCACCCAGCCTCTAGTTTTCATGCTGGGGGTAAACTCTCATCCTCTGCAGGTCATGTTGAGAGCAAACAGTAATCCACTGCTAGTCATGTTGACACCATTGAGAAAACTGATCGTTTGAAGTGCAAACTTAAGTTCCCTTGTATTCTATGCGAGGGAGATCATCTTACTCACAAGTGCCCTGCTATCCCAAAGGTGCGAAGAGTGTGGTCCAAGACTCAATATTTTCCTTCTCCTGAACAACCTATAGTTTCTCAACAACCTACTCAGCCTTTGGTTGATCAAGTGGTCGAACCAATCTCAGATTTGGTCGATCCCACTCTTCTTTCGAAGAGTGAGCCTGATGTGATTGAACCAATGTCATATTTGGTCAATCCCACTCTCCCTTCGGAGAGTGACTTTCACGAAGCGGTTGAATCGTTTCCATTATCGATCAATCCCACTCTTCCTTTGGAGAGTGAAGTGTCTACTAGTCACATTTTATTCACTGCTAGTTCAGAACTTATTGAACAAGGGGGCACTGAACTTGTTTCGGATCAACCCCCACCAAGCTCTCGGATTGCTTCCTTTGATTGGGATAGCCTAGTTGAGCCGCGCCTTCCTTCTAATGCACCTTTCCAGATAAATGTCAAAGTTGAACCTTACACGATTGCTCGTTGTATTGTTGATGAAGGAGCCTCAGTTAGTATTTTGTCTGCTTGTGCTTGGCGAGGCATGGGATCTCCCAGCCTTGTGTCGACTGCTAGTCAGTTACTAGCATTTGATAGAAGAACTTGTATAGCCTTGGGAATTCTTGCTCAAACACCTGTTACTTTGGGTGGGAAGACTGTCTTAGTTGAATTCATGGTGATAGAAGACCCCTTGGACTTTAATATGCTCCTTGGACGTGATTATGTCTATGCCATGCAAGCTGTGGTGTCAACATTCTTTCGTGTGATGTACTTTAATCATGGCGAAGAAATTGTCACTATCGATCAGTTGGATTTTTTTGATCCTTCTCCTGACCCAACTAGAGACCAGGTCTTTCCTTTATTGATTCCCAGTGTTTCTATAGACACTACCCCGCCACAGGTGAACTATGTGGCCTCTTGTCCTTTGTGTTCAATTGCTACTAAGAAGCAGCCTCTGTTTTCATGCTTACCTTCTCGGGATTTGGTCCCAGCAGTTGACCGGGTGAGTCATCCTATACTTTTTCCAAAGTATTCATCCTATACAGACTATAGAGCCTTCTCTCCAATCTGTTAATCCATTTGAAATTTTAGACATGTGTCCTATCTCAGATGATCTCCTTCCTTTGGATGAAGTCTTCCTAGAGTCTTTGATACAGTCTGACCTTCTTTTGGATGTTGGTTCAGTTGTGACTAAGTCTAACCCTGATTTGCCTAGTAATCCTGGCCTTTCTTCTTATGTTAGTCTTGTTGAGTCTTTTGACTCTTCCTTCGAACAGCAAGTCAGTGATCCTGATGAGTTTGATTTTTCTTATGAATTTTTCAACTCTCGTGATACTGAGTTTGTTCCTGTAGACTCTATCTCCCTTGTTGATTTTTGCTCTCCTTCTGAGGTTGATATTACTAATTATAAACCCTCGAGCCTTGGTTTTATAGAATCTTCTTCGGTCGATTCTGCCTTGACTTTACCTTTTGTAGAAGATAGCAAAGTCACATGTGTTTTTGCCAAAGTGACCCGCGTCGGATCATTTCTTCTGAACATGATTCTGATGTTGTTGTTTCTTGGAGACAGGATTTGTAGTTGGATTCACAACTGTTTATTGGCCTCACCTTATTGTTCAAGCTTTAATTGAATTTGCATGTGCCCTGCTCGCGCTTATGAGCCTGATGTCGGCTTCCACGCTTTTAGCTCATTGTATAAGCCCTCATCTTTGTTCTCATCGTCGCTAAGCCTTGTATCATTTTGCCTTTGCAACTTGACACTTTTTACCTTGAGAAGACGTTCCCCGAGTGTCCTTATCTTGCTCACTTTCCTTGCATTATGCATAGGTCTGTTCCTTGCACTTGGAACTAGTTTCGCCTGTCTATGACATTCGTCTCCTCACTTTTAGAGCATTCTTTTGCTCTCCTTCGAGCTCGTTAAAAACAGTAAGGAGGCCATGAGTTGACTTTTTTGGACTCGTTAAAACTTCACGGGAAAGATTTTGAGTTTCTTTAGGCCCAAGTCTGACTCCTCAAAATAGACTTGACTACCGAGTAAACTTGTCCATTCAGGCTCGTTAAGAATATGTGAATGGGCATCCACATTGGTTGTAGGTTATCTCTTTCTCGGACCATGTGGAATAATACGAGAAATGATCCCTCTCTTTTCTTTTGAATTGAGAAGAGTATTCTCAGGCATAGGTTTATCTCTTTTCCGGACCTGAGGGACTAAACTTACGGAAAAGGAACCCCCGGTATGAGCTTATTTTTCTCTTTTTCGTGCTCTTGACCAAAACATGAAAAAGATTTCGAGTGTACTTTGTGTCTTTGTCATGCTCGTTAAACCCTAAAGAACAAAGCATCGAGTTTATTGTTGTAAGCCCCATTTCTCGTAATCAAATGGATCTTTTCAAGTGATCTTGCCTTCCTTCACACTCATAAAACTCAAGCTATATGCTGCTTTTGAAGGAGCATTGGGTAGGTGGTAATTTAACCTTTTTCGGACCTTCCTGACTAAGTACGAAAAAGGTGCGCCTTTTCTTCTTCGGAAGTTAAGAGAGTTCTTCTTTGGTATGTTTTATACTTTTCTGGCCTCAGGAGACTAAATTGTACGAAAAAGGACCCCCCTGGAGTCTTCTTTGGAGTTTTCAGACTCTCTTAACTATGAAAAGACCGTCGAGCATGTACTAGTTCGGGCTCGTAAAATCCATGAATCAGTGTTTTATCAAGCATTCTTCTTTCTTTTCTTCGAGCTTGCCAAAAATGAAGATGGTCCCGAGTTTGCTTTCTTGGACTCGTTAAACCTTTACAAGAAAGGGGGGAAGGGAAGTTCATTCACATGTTTTTTACATCATGGCAGCAAGTCTTGTCTCCTTGAACAAAGCACCAGTTTTGAGTCTATCAACAGTTGGGTTCTAGTATTTTGACCTTATCCTGATTTCAAAGTTTCTTACTCCTCCAGTTGGTCTTTTTTCCAATTATATGGGGAATCTGTCAATGTCTCCTACATTGTAGATTTGTTTCGTTGGTCCTTTTTAAGCTGCCTAAGTCACTTTTGTGTCGTGCTCGTTGTTCAAGGATTAAACCTTTGTCGGCCATTCTACAGTTGCCTTGACCTTTTGTGTCGGCCATTCCCTGGTATCAGTTCATTACAGCATGTCTTCAGCGTTCCTTGTCGTGAAATTCAGTACCAATTCCAGATCCAATTAGTCTTTGACTTACCTCATGTTGGATGATGAAGGATGCCTTAATGCCTTCCTTCCAATGGATCTCTTCCTATCAACTGCAACACATCTTGCTCTGGGAACGAGATTTAGAGTTTTATGACAGTACCTTGGGGATTGTTGTCATCAATGGCAATTTCCCTCGCTATTGGGTAGTGGGGATACCTTAATGTCTCCTACTCGATAGATTCTTCAAGTGTTCGACTTCAAGTCCTTGTAATCACACTTGTTCGAATGTACTAGGTACCTTGGGGACCATTTTCATTAATGATGGTTTCCCTCGCGTTTGTTAACGGCTTTCATTATTGACCGGTAATCAAACGGCTTCCTCCATGTTCGACTTCAACTCTTTTATTCGCATGGTTAGGATTTGTACCTCTTTTGGGCGGTTTGGATTGAAGACCTTGGGCTGACAGTAGCATTGTCATCTTTTGCTATTGCCCAATTTGCGCAAGACCTTGTTACATTTTATATGACATTTTGCTGAGACATAGATCCACCTTGTATTTTTGTGGCTATGATTGATTGTTGAGCATGGATCCACCTTGTTCACTTCTGGCCATGACTCCTTTAGATTTGATATGGCGTATTTTTGCATATTGAGCGACCATGATAGTTTCATCAGTTATACATATGTTGGATCCTCTTGTATCTTTATGGTGATGTTTTGTATATGGACTTGTATGTCCCAGAGATCATTTTTTCTGACATTTATCTCTCTTACAAGTACCTTCATTCGAGCCTTTTGATCTTGGATTCTCTGCTCTCTCCATACTCAACTGTTTCCTTTATAATGTATTTCGGCTATCGTCTTCCCCTCTAACCTCACACATTAGGGGGCATCTGTTATAGCTCAAAATGACACATCTCTGCCTGTGAACACTTTTCCATGATTTCGTTGCATGTCGACACTTCCATGACGGCACTTAATGAAAGTCACTAAAAAAACACCTAACTTGGAGGACCTATATCTTGAGTTTTGTAACTCTGTTTGACCTCATCTCTGCACCGTTGGAAAGGTATTTTAGTTAGCTAAAACTTTCCAGAAGACACCAAAGTCTGAAAATGCCCAGAAATACCCTAAAAATGCATTTTTTTGTGTATTCGCAACTTTCCTTAAGGAATACCCGCAAATGATACGCGAGTTGCTCTATATCATACCCACGAATACAAAAAGTTGCTCATATTCACGACTTTCTATACTGGCAACCCACATATACTTTTCGTATTCGCGACTGTCCAGTTGTGCAACCCGCGGATGCCTTTTAAAATATAAAAAACACGCATTTTGAGTTTCGGTTAGTTTGGGTAGTTATGCAACTGACTCGTTCAGTTGTAACCACTTTGTCTTCGCCCCTAACTCTTCCTTAACCATATAAATAGAGGTAGGGAGGTCCATGAGAGGGGACTTGGAATTTCTGCATTGTTATGCTAGAGGAATTGGAGCTCTCTTTGCCCACACCTTTGCCCTAGAAGCATTCTCCTTGTGTTGCAGAGCTTGGAGGCTGAGTTCCTTGGAGAAGAGAAGCAGCAGAACCGGATCAAGGTTTCGTGAGGTGACAAACTTGAAGAGAAGGTATACTTGTACTTGTTTTCAAGATTAATAAAGATGTGATGTCCTTCTTCTTCCCAAACCATTGTTCAATGTGTGATTGAATCTCTGTTTATGATCATATGATGATGTTATTCAAATCATTAGTTCATGTTTATTTGATTATCATTGTTTTATATGTGGTCATAATGGTTTGAGGAAGGTATAATTCGTTTTGTAGGTCTCTTGGAGCGAGAGGAGCAAGAAGAGGATTGAAGAGAAAGCTTGGACTAGCCTTCAGTTGATCAGGTGTGGACCTTTCTCATCTATGATCTTGCTTATATATGCTTGCTGAACATTGTGCATCTCTCTTTCAACCCCAGTATGTTGATGGCCTCTTAAACCCTAGCCATAGGATACTTTCCTTTACAACAATTTGGGCATAGGTTGACCCCTGGGGGGTTGGGAACCTATTGTGAAACGTTATAAGCATAACCACATCATTTGAGGGTTGTTTTAGGACACATACCATATCTAATTTTACATTTTCAGACATGGTTTATTGTTTTCGTTAACCCTTCAGAGGCTTGCCCCTCTATATAGGGTACATCTAACATGGTAAGTTGGCATTGTTTTGATAATTTTTTATCAAGTTTTCTTAAGTATTTTGACTGCTGCAACTTCACAACAACAATAGCATATTGAAGTTATTTTTCTTGGAACATGTGACAAAGTGTTGGAACTCCTTCCTCTCACTTAGTGTTAATATTATTTTCATATTTTGACTCCATAAGGCACTAATCTTCATTAAGAGGTTTCTTGGGAAAGGTGTATGTGTGATGTTTAAGCAATTGTGAATATCATTCACCAAAATCTAGGGACTCGCCCTTGGTCTTAGGAGTTGACCTAAAGGGTTCAAAAGCTACGATGCATTGACATTGGGCACTAGCTTCTCCCATGCTTACCACTTGTTGCACTGAGCTTTGTGGCTTTGATTAAAGGTGTTATTTTGAGCAATAATAACCTGAATGAATGATTTAATCGATTACTAAAAAATGCAGAAAAGACTTAGAACACATAATATATCTTTAAAATGAATTTCATCTAGTTGAACTCTTCCAAACCTAACAACATTAAGAGGTCTATCGTCACCAACTGATATGACCCAAGGTCGGTCATATATGGGGTTAAATGTATATAATATGATCAAAGGAGGGAATATATGTGGCTAAATGCAAGTGTAATAGGGTCAAACTAATGAAGGGGTCTCATTTGCAATCATTGGATATGTATATATAAAAAGGTAATGTAGTCATTGTTGAGGAACATTTGACAAGAGTACACACCATGTACACTGATGTAAACATAGAGCACAACTCCAATATATATAAGAGAGATGAGTTACACAATAACTCCTTAAAGAATAAGATATCATTCTCTAAACACCCCAAGACTTTCACATAATCATTTCACATGTTTCTTAACAATGACTACACTACCTTTTATATATACATATACACACATTGCACACGAGACCTCTTCATTCAATAGACCCTATTACACATGAATTTATCCCCATATATTGCCCCCTTGGGTCATATTATATACATTTAACACCATATATGACCCCCCTTGGGTCATATCACCAACACATTTGTTTAGCGTTACATTCATTAGTTGATGGATGCTCATGGTATATCGATACTCGTATCTACTAGATATGATCTATCCATAGCGTTTTGATGTTGATATGTTCTCCTTATGATGATACTATCATGCTTTCAATATCTTTGCTTATCATTTATCTGCCACTTTGTGCTTTCATGGAATGGGAAGTAACTTAGGGTCTCCTTGATTTTTATAGGTGTTGGTAAATTGCTCCTTAATGAGGTATTGTCGATGGGATTTGTACTGATGTGAGTTTGAGGCCTCCTTGCTAAAACATGATGGTGCACTTAACTCATGTGTCTCTTGATCATGACACATTGATCATCTTTCTATGTGGAACCTTAGCATGGTTGGGCTTCTTTGACATCTTGATGACATGGACTATAATTATAGTGGAGAGCTTTGCTTGTGTAGATGATTTGATGACATGTGGAGACTTTTTTATTGGAGTTCCCTAAATATTTGGATGTGTCGTACACTTGGAGATTACTTATGGTTTGTTTCTCTTGGAGCACCCTCTCCTCTAGCACATTTTTGGTGGCATAATACATTTCCCATGGAGCACCCTTGATTCTTAGCACATGGATGGCATCTTCACACTATTAGTTACCTTTATTGGTGGAACATTCCCCTTGGTCTTGGCACATATTTTGGTGCATATTTATACTCCATTGCTTATGGATGGGGCCATCCCCTTCATCATTGAGATAATTAGCTATTGTGGGCATCTTGCTCTTGGATGTCTGTTATTTTTTTAATGGCGGGTTCTTTATTCCATGGATCTTTCTTATGCACATGTATTGATGAGTTGGCGAGTAGATATGGATCCATTTGGAGGCCATTGGGTCCTAGAGTGCTCCTCTTTTATGGTATATAGGTGGAGGTATATGCATATATTTAATGAGGTTGTTCCTCTCTATGATGAGCTATTGCATATATATATCTATTTGGTGGCAGAGATGTTGATCCCTGAAGTCATAAACGAGAGGAAGGAATCCACTCTAGAAGGTTGTTTTGACATACCACTATGCTTTATTCATGAGACATTTTACTTTGGAAAGCACTTTGACTTGGTTCTAGCCTTGATTGATGGAATGCTCTACACAGAGGATATCTTGCACACATTTTGATGCCATCTAGATAAGATGTCTTACTTGGAAAGCCTCTATCGCACACCTTTTCATGCTTGATTGAAGAAGCATTCAACATTTTGGCAGCATTAGGGAAATTTTGAGGTCTAAAATGGACCTCATAAGAGATATAATAAAATATTGTATGTTTATCATTTTGTGGGGAAGGTATATTTACAACTCACATTTTGCACTACAATTCATGTAACTATGGTTAAGTAAAAGTTGTGCACAAATAAAATTAATAAAAAATAATATTTGATATGACTAGAAACATGAGTACTTTTTAATGCATAAATATACTAAAATAAAGTACTCATAAAATAAATAAACAAAACATTTTAGTTTGAATTATAAATCTAAATTAAACTTTTGTAAATATATTCTAAATTATATTTATTTAAAATAATTCACATTAATAATTGTTTATTTTATATATTTAGACATTTAATATAAAAATTTAATCTTTATTCTTTAATTAAATATAACATTATATATTATTAAAATATATTAACATTATTATAAAATAATAATTATAATATATATTATCTTATATTTTAATACAATATGATATATGACCATTTATATAAACACATAATATATTGATCGGTCCAACTATAGTTCGAAAAAGTTCACACGTTATTGGTCCTCGGAGGAGTAAATATACCCATCAACAAAACCTTCCCTGACCCCAGAGGAGTAAATATACCCATCAACAAAACCTTCCCTGACCCCAAACCTCGTATTTGTGACTTTATATAACTTGAATATGTTGTTTTATGTTATATATTTCATAATAAAAATTATAATATATGAAAAAAAAAATATATGATGTGATATGATATATAATAATTTTATTATGTCATACAATTTTATATAAACAAAGATTTATTATAAAAAATCCAAAAGTAGTAAATCATAATTTTAATTTTGAATTTATATTTAATTTTTTTATTAATAATATATTTGTATATTAAAAAAATAAACATTTTAAGAGTAGTAAGTACATAAATATTACATTTAAAAGTAATTTATGGGTACTTTTTGTATTATGAGTATGGTTAACTATGGATTTCCATCCACCATTTAGAATTTGACAAGTGAGCATCTTTAACTCAAGCAATGCCACCTTAACTATAATGAATGATGTCATTCTCTAGAATTTGATTGGTTATTGTAATGTTGATTTTGATGGTACATGTTTTGTTTTGAGGCCCATTTTTTACTTCAAAATTTTTCTAATGCTTATTCTTGAAGGTGGTCCACATCATTTCATGCCTTATTTGGAGGAAGAGTAATCCATTAAAGGATTTGTTGCATCATTTATGGAGGATGTCTTGGTATTTAAGGAGATCTTGGAGGGGTCAAACCCTAAATCTAGTGTTTGTTCATCATTTTGAGGACTTACTGGGCCTATTCCATTGGAGTACTACTCTTTACTTGGTGTTTACCCTCATTTGATGATCCCTCTTTTTCTTGATTGGAGGATTGTATATGTGGAATTGACCACCTTATTTTATGGATTTCGTTGTAGTATTTTGGTTTATTTACTCCTTTTCCAGATCGAGTATTTTATTGTAGGAGGTGTTAGTTTTTACAAGATTATAGTAGTATAACATAATTACAAATAAACAATAGGATCTCTAAAAGAAAGACAAATCACAAAAACAAAGAACACAAGAATTTATCTTGGGAAACCCAATTGAGGAAAACCTATTAAACCTTTGTATAGAGATGATAGCTCTTGAGAGTAGAGAGAAGAAGAAAGAGAGAAAAAATGTCTCTCTAAGAAACAACCCCAGAAAACACTCCCGTTGACTGCAGTAATGCACCTTTTTTGTTGGAGCAACTTGTTGCGAGTGAATGAAAAAATGAGGATGGGCGCCTCCTATTTATACTGATTTTTCAAGTGAAAAATTATTGGGGCTGACTTGACAGTTTGACCGGGGCCGACCTACCTTGGGGAAAAATAAATAAATTTTAATTTTATTCTTTTCTTGTGTATTCTTTCCCCAGGGTTTACATTGATTATTTTTAGGGTTTACATGAGTAGTTACATTAGTATAATCTCTCGTAAGAGATACAAGGAAATACAATACAAGTACAATAAGAATAACTTTTGAAGTTGCACAAATTTCAACACTCCCTCTCAATAAGGAAGGTATTCTTCAGATATGGTCATCATCAACATCACGAACATATGGGTCTCTTCTGTACATCTCATCTGTCTCGATCATCTCTATACATACTAAATATTGTTAGCATTGTCTCTGTCCATCGAGAGGTGTCATAAAAAATCTGATCCACTCAGTCCGTTGGTAGATCTATCAACTCTACAACTCTACACAATCCGTTAGAGAGTACAACAATCAACATCTCATCTTCTATAAGTCCATCTCTACCCGAGAACCAAGACATGCTTCACACGACCATCTACTATCAGTTAATCTTAAGTGTTGGTGAGAATTCTACACCAAGTTGAGAACCAAGTGATGGGCTATAATAAACCCAATTAATACTTAGGATACAATATTTAATCATTATTTATAATTTCCTACCCACTAGCCTAGATAGTTGGCATCCACTTGCACCACATGGCCAACACTTGCCATATATACCCTAGGAGTGCTTTTTTTCCTAATTTTTGTTTGATCATGTCCACTTTATTGACTACTAGAATTAGCAACTGCGCTTTCCTACAGATTCTTCCTTACACTGCTTTATTCCTACTTTTTAGTGGATAAGGTAAAGCTAGTCAACTGCTTTTTTTTATGGCCAACTCATCCTCCAAAATTTCCTCTCCATATTCCATGATTAACAATATTTTTCTTTACACATCATCACTCACACATGCCTTAGCTAATTCATGACCTCTTGGTCCAATTAAGAAACTGTTTTATTCACCTATGGGGTTTTATCGTATTTAGTAATCCTGCTTTATGAGTTGGCATGAGTTGTCTCCTAGCAAATCTATTTTCTTTTATAAGGATGTATTACCTATGTAATAATATCAACCATCATTCATTGATCATTCCTAATGTGTGTTCATGACTATTCTTCTTCTCTCCTTATGCTAATTCTTTGCAATTCTCTGTGAGGTTAATTGTGTGCCTAAATCCTTAGCTTGTTTATAGAATTCTTGTTGCCTCAAGAATTTAGAATTATGACACCATGGCTAGTGGGAATTCTCAAAAAACACTCGGTGATGAACCAGAACTAATAGAGGTCACCCGTGTACACGACCATCTGCTACCAGTTCATCTCAAGAGTTGGTGGATATACTCTAAAGAACACCATATTGAGAATCAGAACGTATATTGGTCACCAGTGCACATGACCGTCTATGTCCTACTCGTCTCAAGATGCCAATGGGATTTTTTCCATACCAAGATGAGAACCATGACGAGAAGAGGCTACCGATGTGCATGCCCATCTACTACTAGTTCATCTCAAGAGCTGGTGGGAGTTCTCTAAAGAACACCAGATTGAGAATCAAAACATATAATGGTCATCAATGAACACAACCATTTTCTACCTACCCATCTCATAATGCTGATGGGAATTCTCCCATACCAAGACGAGATCCAAAACAAGTAGAGGTACTAGTGTGAAAGCCTCATAGATATCAGTCTTGACTTTCCCTCTCCACGAGCAATGCATTTTCTTCTACTCCAAAGTCTTCTACAAAAGCATTCAAACTTTGTCTCGAGAAGAGGACTGGTAAGAATATCTGCAACCTGGTCATCTGTCGAAACATACTATAACTTTACCACACCTTTATGTACCATATCACGAATGTAGTCATAACGAATATTTATATGCTTCGTCTTATCGTGGAATACAAGATTCAATAACATCTGTATACAAATTTGGTTGTCACAGTGAATCACAGTTGGTCCTGGAATCTGACCAAATAATCCAGCAAGGAGTTTTCAAAGCCATAATGTTTCTCGAGCTATTGCACTGGAAGCCATATACTCGGCCTCTGCGGTGCTAAGTGCCACTGAGGTCTGCTTCTTGCTACACCAGGAAATCACTGCAGAGCCCAAACTGAAGCAACATCCGGAAGTACTCTTCCTATCTGCAACACACCCGACCCAATCCGAGTTAGAAAATACTTGCAATATCATATCACATCCTGAAGCATATCTTAGACCATATCCCACAATGCCACTTAAGTATCTGAGAACATGTTTTACAAAAACCTGATGAATCTGCCTCATATGACTCATAAATTGTCTGAGAGTATCCATAACAAAAAATATATCCGGCCTGGTGTTTAACAGATACATCGGAGAGCCAATCAATTGGCGATACATGGTGGGATCAATCATATCAGAATTTGAAGTAGGCTCCTTCAACTTCTTGAAATTTGTATCCATCGGGGTAGCCATGGACTTGCAGTCCAATATCTTGAATCTCTTCAAAATATCAAGCCATGTCCAACATCTTGGACATGGATGAAAAAATTCCTTAATGTTATTAACAATAACCTTAAAATCAAGCCCCAAATTGAAAATTGATGCTACCGATAGTGCACTATTTCAAAAAATGGCATAATTATATCATTTTATCATAATTTAAAATTGTATTTATTAAACCTCTTAGTAACACTATATAAAAATTGCACTATATTAAACAAAAATTATTCAAAAAATTATTAGACCACTCTTTCCATATAAAATAAAGAAATTTTTTATAATATTCATAGTAAAATCATATATTAAACCATAAGACATAGAAGCTATTCATATTAAAATTGAAACACTCATTTAGAGTTTCCATGCATACAATGTCATCTTAATAGAAAAGATAAAATGTTTCATGTGCAAATAGTGAAATCAACACATGGATTCTGACACACCATCAGAAACTACATTTTCTTCAAATGAATGATCAGGTGAAGATGTAGATGGCCCCTATTCTTCTCTACGATCAATAAGTGCACTCTCTGAGTATTCATGTATTCCCAACATTTCATATGACATATTCCTTCTTGATCTACGCCTTGGTTTAGCAAACTCCCACGATGCAACTATTTCTTGTGCCAACAATCTTTTGATAATCTCTATAGTATTGGAGTGAAGAGTGCATTTTTTTATCAATTGGAAGTCATAAACTAGTATGTCAACATCTTCTAAGTTCAAAATGTCAATGCGACGATGATTTACATTTTGACCCTTTATTTTTCTCTTTTTGCAAACATTTTTCTCAAACGCCATCTATGGCTTGTACACACCATCAAATGGGCGTGTGTCCATTGGATACCAATGTACTTCAATGGATATAACTTCTTCATTTTATTTATTGACCTTCATAACTTTTGCAATCCAAAATGGATAACCGCGTGCATCTTATGTAGCCAACACTGCAATCATACAACCTTCCTTAATATCTTGTATTGAGCCTCTGTAAAGGTCTTCCATTTCCTCGCATCGTGCAAATGATCTTCTAGACCCAATATACATTTCATTTTCCTTAGCGTGAGAAGCATCAACACCTTCTGATTCAACATTTATTTCCTTCTTTTAATTTGACATACTTTGCGGCCAATGAAATGGAGTTCAAAAAAATATCTCCATTTGCAAAGTTTGAAATTATGTCATTTTGCTCCATGAAAAAAGACTCCCACCAAACATTATCAACAATATCAAAATAGTCATATGCATCTTTGATAGACTTTTTTATTTCTTCCAAGCATTGAGAAGAATCAACATCTCTATTGTGTTGATGTACATTTTGAATCTCGATAGATGATTGCAATAACAATAACTTTGAAGCATAAATTTGACGAATTGGGATGAATTTCAGAAATGTTAAACCTAATGTAGGCCCCCGATCTGCACTTGTTGGGTACTTCTTACCCCAGAGTAGTGTTTTCCTATCAATCTTTTTTATACGAAATTGATGTTGGAATCTAACATCATTGAGTTTTTTAATGCACCTTTCTTCATGACGCAATCCCATAATAAATCTTCGCATGTCAACAATCTCCTCCAACGTTAGTACTACAGGTTATGGATTGTATGTCTTTCTAATAATTTCAGTTAATGATGGGAGACTCCCAACATTCTTCCTCCCCAATGTCACTGCAAAGCGACTAAACATTTGATCAATATGGTCATGTGTATGTCCAACAAGAAGGAAACCAACTTTAATCTTCTGAAAAATTCCCAATTCAACAAACATGTTTAGATAACCAAACATGATCTGACTTTTGTTTTCCCAGCTGGTGTTGTCTAATTGCATATATAGAACTTGAGGTAGATTGCCGAACCAATGAGTAATCATATGATGAATTATGGATATGGTCAAATCTGCATCATATGAATATTTGGAGTTGTAAAGTAAACCATTGGAGACATCTTACTATTCAAAACCATACAACCGACCAAGTGAAATTGAATAAAAATTTCCTCCTTTAAATTCTTTGGCACACGAAGAAAATGCAAAAAAAAGTGTTTTTTTATCCATGCCATCAACTATCAAACCCAAATATTGATGTGGATCATCATAACATTTATTGCGATGTTTGTATAACTTTTTCTGTTCAACTGATTATTCATTACGATGTGCTTGAAGTTCTTTGATAACCAAATCTATAAATAAAATAAAAATAAAACATTGACGAGCTTTTATAATTGATATGTATTCAAGAAAATAATTTGTTTAAAGACACCTCTTTCTATCCCTTCTGATTTATCCCTTCTTTGTTTAAGATAAGCACATATACTACAAACCCCCATCCTTGACCTTTTAGGAATATGGCCATTGTTGAACTTTATTTTCCATAGTATTGTAAAATATGCATATCTAATGAAATTGTTATTTCCTTCGACCACTTGAACAAATGCCGTGTACAAGTTGTAGATTTCATTCCTTGAGAAATTATCTGGAGTGTGTATGGTTTCTCTATTTGTCATACTCTCTCCATGCTTAGAAAAAAAAGTCACACATCCATGATATTGCAATGTTTGTTATTGGCGCACTGGCTCGTGCATGATATTCTTTAGAATAAAAAGTGGGATCATTTTCTATCCTTGTTTGGACTCTTGATAGTTGAAGATTACCAATTGAGTGAATTCTTTTGAATGCCCTTCTGCAAAGAAAAATACTTCCAATGAGATAATCATAACCTGTGTTTGTGAAAATCACGTACCCCACTAAATATGAATTTTGCATATTTTCGTTCATTAATAGATATGCTTGCCTTTTCTCCAAGGCATAATTGTAGTGCAACGGTTTCAAACAATGTTTTTGGCAACACTCACTTGAAATCAAATCAGTAATAGAACTTGGACTTGTGAGCAAATCTTTTCTAGATCTTGTATAACTATAATGCTTTGGATTGATATAATATGGTCTAGTCCTACATTTAATCTTGCTCATTGGTACAATTTTCCTTTGCGTTTCATGTACCATTGCATCATCGTCATTTGAATGAGTGTCCTCATCACTATGAGGCATATCATCAATCTCATTGAGATTGTCATCACCAAATTTAGCAGAAGATTGATTATCCTCATCAATATCATGTTTATCACTTGAGGTTAAATCAACATCATCAACAATATTGGTATCTTCACAACTGGAAGGTTCATCCTCACTAAAATCATCATCTGTCTCTTTAAAATCCTCGCTTGGAGGAAAATCATCATTGATGGTACCAACATCATTGCTTGGAGGAAAATCGTCTTCACCATTATTATTTCTTTCATCCTCACCAAAATTGTCATTTGTCCCATTAAAATCCTCACTTGGAGAAAAATCATCACCGGTTCCCTCAAAGTCCCCACTTGGAGGAAAATGATCTTCACTATTATAGTTACCTTCATCTCCACCAAAATTATTACCTATCCCGTCAAAATCCTAGCTATGAGTAAAATCATCATTGTTGCCATCAAAATCCTCACTTGGAGGAAAATCATCATTAGTGCCATCAAAATCCTCAATCGAAGGAAAATCATCTTCAAGTCCATTGTTGTTTCCTTCATCCTCACCAAAATCATCTTATGTCCCATTAAAATCATCATCTGTCCCATTAAAATATTCACTTGGAGGAGGAAAATCATCATCGATGCCATCAAAATCCTTGCTTCGAGGAGAAACATTATCAGTGCCATTGAAATCCTCACTTGGAGGAAAATCATCATCAATGCCAATAAAATCCTCCCTTGGAGGAAAATCATATACACCATTATTGGTGCCTTCATCCTCACAAACATCATCATCGATCCCATCAAAATCCTCATCAGAGGAAATTCAACTCTGGTGCCTTGAAAATCCTTGCTTGGAGGGAAATCTTGGTTAGGAGGAAAATCATTGTTGGTGCCTTGAAAATCCCCGCTTTGAGGAAAATCATCGTTGGTGACTTGAAAATCCTTGCTTCGAGGAAAATTATCACCACCTTTCTCAATGCCTTTAAAATCCTCGCTAGGAGGAAAATTATCATTGTTGCCTCTCAAATCTTCACTCGAATGAAAATGTCCACCATTTTCAGAAATTTAGATAATTTCATGAGTCCATGAATTTTCACTAAGAATTAGAATTGTGCAACTCCCACTCTCTTCACACAAGAAGTAGAATGGTGCAACTGTCAACCTCCAACAATCATATAGTTAAAAGAACTAATTTCTCTCTCTAAAACATTCCCTCCAAAATTTGCTAAAAAAACAAATCACATTTCTAACACATTAATACAATTATAATATTTCATATAATACTTTGTAACAATATTAATTAAATCAAATGTAAACTATGCTCTACAAGTTTTTTAATAATATATTGGCTATTTATATTAATATTTTTTTATCTCACACTCATAACACAAGTAAAATTTCATCCACTGCCATCCTATTTAAATTTAGTAATAATCATTAGCTAATACTATTCATATTTTCTTACTATTCACATTTGAATTTGGAGCAATTTAATGCTTTAAAGGTTAGTTTTCTTATAATTATCTTATATTTTTTTATCTTATAATTTTTCTTCGGTGCTTTCATGTAGCGATTAGATTAAACTTAATCTATGCAATATAAATGTAATTTTGTTTTCTACAAACACCTCTTGCGAACAACGATTACAAACATTGTAGCAAATCTACAAGGGTTTTAAAGACCATCGATGATATTTCAAGGTTAGTTTAATTTACATTTTTGTGCAATGTGATTTTATTTTATTTTTCGGACTGACGTGTCCTTTGGATGCACAAGGGTTAAATTTAATGTTTTTTTTTTCGGCTTGTCATGCCCTTTAGATGCACAAGAGTTAGATTTAATGTTTTTTTTTTTGGACTTGGCTTTGGGCGGGCGCCCAAAATTTACAATTTTTTTTCTTTTGGGGTTGGGCTTGGGCAAGTGCTTTGGGCACCCAAAGCACGCACCCGTTGGACAATGCGTTGGGCACCCTAAGGGCAACGAGGAGCATAGATCCTCCCGCAGGCACTCTTTGGGTGCCCAAAGCATGAACCCAATGCATGGTGAGCTCAAAAAAATTAAAAAAAATTTAGTTTTTTTAATCTTATGTTTGAATTTTTGTTTATATAGTTATGTTACTTGTTTTTTGTAGATAAACTAATATGTTTCGATTTCTTTTATAGGGAGAATGATGTCAAAAAAACTATCTGTAAACATGTCTCGAACAAGATCAACAATGAAGTCGTTGAAAATAACAATTGAGCCATCATAGAATGTTTTCCATGAAGAAGTCGTGTCCATCGAGGATTTAAAAGCCAAGAATGCAAGAGAATGAAAACATGCTCCAAAGAAAGAGAAAATGGACTATTCTTGGTTTTTGAAAGAGAAATATCAAGGAAACCTAGATAGTATTCATTTATATCGTGCGGCATTTGCATATCTAAAAATGGATTAACACTCATTAAGATTATTGCGAGATATTTGTTTGGTGCAAGTTACAGACTTTGTTCATGCACTAATGAAACATGCTAAGACATATGTCAAAATCCAATATTGTTTGAAGGTTTCAAACTATATAGTCGACGAAATTCACTCAATTTTGTGCGAGAGTTGTGCACGATATTGAGCTCAAGAGTGTAAATTTCTATATTTTTGTATGTTTTTGAATTTGTTACAATTTAGATGATATCACAATGTAATAGTTTAAATACAAGGATTTTATTTTGCAGGATTTTGCTATGCCACTTTCCATATTCTAAATGGAATTTATTCCACTAAAGAAAACCTTATGGATGCCATTAATGGTACTCTTCAAAACAAAGAAACACAAAGAAAGAAACTAGTGGAAAATGTTCAAACTAAAGAACTACAAACACAAAAAGGAAAGGACATTCAAAAATCAACTGAAGTACTTAGGAAGGCTACATTTCAAAAAATATCTTGCCCAATTGAACTTGAGCAACAAATTGTTGTTGATGAGAATGTTACTTCCGCTGGTAAGAGTAAGAAACAATCTTCTAAAATAGATATGGATAAGGGTGCTTTCATTCCTGATCAACAAGTTGTTCACTTAGATACACCAACTTCAATACATAATAGGAGGAGACAAGATGTTGAATCCAATGTTATCAGTGAAAATCAGAGTGAAAATTCCGAGGATAGTTTGGAATTCATCACTCCATGCAGTTATCTAAATGGTGGTGTTGTTAAGACAACACAAAATGTCATTCGAGATAGATTACGAAGGGATAAGTTGGTTCACAATGGGCATACATTTGATATAATCTTAAGCAACTTTATAGATCGACATAAGATCAAGAGATGTATCAAATTAGGAACCACATCACTTGCATGTTCATAACTTGAAAGCATTGATGAGGCTCTATCCTTATGCACATGTGGTTCACTGCCTAGTTCTTGTCGACTCAAAAGATGTTCCTGTTAGATATGCATTTGATGAGTCAAGGTGCTTTGATTACAACTACTATGTTTTGGAGGTATTTATTCTACATAGGCCAAAAGAGAAATGATGCATGAGTTTTCCAAAAACCCTATTTTTCAAACAGTCAAATGCATAATTGATGTTGGTTTAACATACATGGAAGCAAAACTCTTAGCATGAGATCATAACACAGATAATGACTACATGATACCCATGACATTCATTCGAAAGGTCAGATTTATCCACAATGAATTTGAACAAATATGTGGTGGAGATAAATCGAAAGTTGACGCAGATTTTCGGAAACAATGTTGTATAGAGTGATGCATTCAGAGCTATAGTAACTATTTTCAATTGGCATTTAGAATGGGGCCAATATGATATTTGATTGAAAATCTATTTAACATGTGGGATAATATTGGCATAAAAAATCAAAAGGTAAAGAAAATCAAAGCAACTGCATGGAGTAACGGTTAAGGAGGCCTTACCATCAAGAATTTGACAGAAGATATGACTATATCACATTGAAGAGCATTACAAGTTGTGAATGATGAAACACTTATATCTACAATTTTGTCACGTGTAAAGGCAGGTGAATTATCCATGGAGAAAATGTGCAATGAATTCGAAAAATAAGTTTGTGGATTGGTTTATGTTTTGAAGTTTATTTTTTTAGTTTAATATGTTTAATTAATTATGCATTATGTTATATCATTAGATATGATTGTAAATGTAATTTATTTTTACAACATGTAGTCATAAGGCTTACATAAAAATACAAGAGGATATGGTTATAATGTTGGGGGAGAAGAGTTAGGATGATGTTAGAGGAAACTATCGAGACTCAAGCTCCATAGAGAACTTGAGATTTTTTTTGTTACATACAAAAGGGCATGTTGATTTATGAAATATTCTATTTTACTTATTTGCAAGCCAATTCATTTATGCTTTTTGTACTTGTACATATAATATTCTTCTCAAAGATGCCAAAGAAGAGTTCACTACCAGAGTCTTTCAAAATTCATATTCAAAGAGCCAAAATAAAACGACAAAGGAAACGACTTGCAAACATTGAACTTGATGATACCCTTGATAATCACGTTTGGAATGGGCTGGACACTATACAATATAAAATGATTGTTGGTGATTGTGCAAACATTGCAAATCTTGTTCCTAAGGAGTACTCCCTAGTAAATGCAGGCATCCCTCATGGCTACAATATCAAAAACATTACTTATGATTGTGAGCCTTATACTTACCAATTATTCAATAAAGTGATTTCAGGATTTATGGACATCACCGCAAATCGTTCTCGGAAATTAATACACTTCTATTTCTTGTACGATCCAAATTTCACGATGCAAAAAAAGCAAAAAGCTGCTCAAAACTTTCCTAATATTCCCCTCGACAGAGATACTTCGGAACTTTGACAAAAACATGCAAAGTTTCATCGTATGATTCCCCATAAATGTCCATCTCCCTTTGTAACACCTCCGACAAGCAAGCTTTTCTCCTCCGACATAAATGCCCGTTTCTCTTCGTAAACTCCTCCGACAATACAACTTCAATCAATGATCTTCTTATCTGAACATCATCTCTATGGAGATTTCTTGTTTTCCATTCAGATGTACGAGTAGTGCTAACAACCTTCAAGGATAAAGCAAATTCAAGGAAACAACTATATTGGTAAGATAATTGTAGTGCGTTATTAAGCATTTGAAATTATAAATGAAATTTATGTTCTTATAAGTTAATTAGATTTTTATTTAATTTTGTTACAGGCATAAGCCTAATATTCGTAGCTCAAGTAGTGATCCATTTATGCGTGATACTAAAAACATACATCTTGCATGTTAGACAAAAGATGAGACCTATGAATCTCTTTTAATCAATGAAAGGAGTGAAAGGAAATATAGTCAAATATTGACTTATAACGTCGTGGTTAACAAGTTGGCATATGAAAAAATAGATTTAAAAAAAGAGATTGCAAACATCTACCAAAAGCCACAAGCATTGATTAATTATCTCATCAATACATTTTCAAAAGGAGATTGGGATTTAGATTTGTTCTCAAGATTAACTAATATTTTTGATATTACATATGAAACTAGTGTCATTAATTTATATCTATACTATACATTTTTTAAATTTATGTTTCATTATGCTATTTAATTTTTGTTTTTATGCATGTGGTGATTAGGTACACCAATAACATGCTCCTTACAAAAAGGAAGAAATTGCATATCCATAGATAATGATCCACTACAGTCTAATTATATCAAGGAAAGAATTAATGCTATAAAATTTCTTCCAGATGAAATGCAGAAAGTTGGTTTGAAGAAATGAGAATTTCATGAGTCACTTGTGGCAAAGATGTCAAAAGAGCTTCAACCACCATTAAAAGGGATGTTTGGAAATGATCACTTTGGACATTTCACAGAAGTAGAAGATCCAATGAAAGAAAACAATGAGGTCTAGGAAGAGAGCCAAGCTATAGAAAATGTCAAATTCGATGAAGATTTTGGTTTGCATGATATTCTTGATTAGTTTCATGACGTTGAGGAAAATGTCAAACTTAGATTTTAATATGCATGATATTCTTGATTAGTTTCATGTCATTGAAGAAAATGTCAAACTCGACAAGTTTTTGATAAGATATTTATGTAATGTTTTGATTTTAAAATTTTATTTTGAGAATAACTATTATGTATTTTCATATGTTATTTACAACTATATGATATACTTTTTGTTGAGTTTATGTGAATCATCACTTTTGGAAAATAATGCTAAATAATATCATTTTTACACATAAATAACTGAAAATAGGTTTAAAATCTCTTTATTGTCTCTTTTTTTTTTCAAATTTGCCCAAAAAATGAGTTTTTTTTAAGAGAAATGTTTAAAGGAAAAACTTCCAAAATAAATCTATTTTTCATTTTTATTAGCTCCTACATATTAAAAAAATTTTAAAATGTATATGCTTTTGCATTTTAACTAGTACTAAATGTATTCTTTTTTGTAAAATTTAAAATATGTGCATGTAATGAAACATTATAGTATTTTATGACCAAGAAGTTTGAAAATATTAAAAAAGGCTCGAAATGAAAAGTGATGCTACCAGTATACACACTTTTTGAAATGGAGGAAAAAACATCTACCTAAATTGACCCCCCAAAAAACGAGAACAATGATAGGTTCTCGTCAAGTTGTATAACTTGTTATGCAACTTCCATCCCATAGCTGAAGCAATAACATGATGGTTCTTATGGAAGTATATCGAGCCACATGAGCAAATGTTTCATCATAGTCAATTCACTCTTTCTGAGAGAATCCTTTGGCAACAAATCTAACCTTGTGTTTTTCCACACTATCATCTGCTCTGTGTTTAATATTGGAAAGCCATTTGGAGGTCACTACCGACTTCCCCTTAGGTCTCAGTAAAACCTCCCATACATCATTCTTCATGATGGACTAGATTTCCTCTGTCATGGCATCCTTCCAAACTTAGTGTCTGGATGTCTTTTTGTACATGGTAGGCTCTGAGTCAATGATGTGACTCATCAATGCTACATAACTCGAGAACCTATGAGGTCTTTTTCCTTATCGATGGATTCTGTGTGGAGCTCTGTGCCCCTCTGCATCCTGCAATGTCTATTGTGCCCATCTAGGTATTTTCTAGCTTACTGCCATATCTGTGGGAGCATCAACTGGCTCAACTGAATCTATGGGATCGATCAATTCATTCTTTTCTTCAGACTCCCTCTTAACTTCTGGAGGGGAAGATGATCTCATCTCTTCATCATCATCGATCTCCATATCACATCCTCTTCTTTTTCGAATAGCCATCTCTTCTTCAAAGGTCACGTCCCTACTGACTTTTAATCTGCCTCGATCCTAGGATGTATATTTTGTAAGCCTTTGAAGACTCATTGTATCCCATGAATGTTCCCTTCTTGCCTGAAGGTTCTAGTTCCGTCCTTTTATCCTTGGGAACAGGAATGTAGACTGGGAAACCAAAGATGCGAAGGTTGCCCACTTCTGGCTTCACCCCTGTGAAGCCTTCTTCCATAGTCATGTTCTTCAAGATTTTATGACATATCTTTTGTACATAAACAACTATTCTGGATGCTTCTGCCTAAAGGAACATCGATAGACTTTGGTCATATATCATGGCCTTGGCTGCCTCCACAACTGTTTGGTTCTTCCTTTCTGCAACCCCATTTTGTTGAGGGTTGTAGGGAACTGTGAGCTCCCTCTTAATTCATGCTTCCTTGCAGAAAACATTGAGTTATGTAGAGGTATATTCTTCACCATTGTCTGATCTCAGGATCTTTTTCCTGACAGATTCTCGACTTGTGCTTTGAATTCCTTGAATTTGCCGAGTACTTCCTCGAATTCCTTGGTCTTGAGAAAGTATATCCATGTCTTTCGTGAGTAGTCATCAATAAATGTTACATAGTAGTTGTAACCACCCAATGAAGTAATCGTCATGGGTCCACACAACTCAAAGTGGACTAGATCCAATATTCCCTTGGATCTATTTTCACTTTTCGGAAAGGAACCCTTGGTATTATTACCAAGTGCACATCCTCTACATACACCATCATGGTCTACATGAAGCATTGGTAGACTCGTCACCGTGTTACTTAATGCTGAGAGATCTTGATAGTTTAAATAAGCTAGTCTTTTGTGCCATAGCTCATTGATGTTAGTGGAATCATGGACTAGAGCTTGAGCTGGTAGAGTGCTCAGACGATACAAGCTTTCCTCCCTTACACCAATAACTTTTGTTGTGTTCATGCTAGAATTCTTGTGCCATGCAAGCACATATCCATATGCAATTGTAACTCTATATCCCTTGTCTTCTAAGGCAGAGATAGAGAAAAGGTTTCTTTTCATACTAGGTACATACATCACATCATTCAGATGTAGTAACTCATTGGATTCCAACTAAAGAGAGGTAGATCCAAATCATTTCATAGTGTAGTTGGAATCATTTCCAAGTACAACATGAAGATGGGATTTTTTCTCAACAACTTTTGAAAGGTTCTCTTTATAACTAGTCATATGCTTAGAAGCACCACTATCTATAATCCATATTACTGGTGGTGGGAACCGTACCCGATAATGCTGATATGAAGAAGAATTCTATACAACCTTCATTTCTTAGTTTCTTGTGATGATGACCATCTTCCACATTAGTTGTTGAAGCTTCATGCTTCCTCTTGTTTGAACTAAAACACTTGCTTGCATAGTGACCATATGTCTTACACATAGCATTGTGTGTGTGATAAGTCCTTTTCTCTCCAACCTAGAGAAAAGCTTGGTCTCCTAGCATGGTGCTTATGTTTGTGAAACTTCCTTCCTTTTCCCTCGCCTTTTTTGGCATGACTAATGAAGGCTTGATTCTCCTCAACTTGAGAACCATGGAGTTTTTTCCTTGTTGAAATCCTTGTCTCCTCTTGAGTGCAATTTGCCCATAACTTGTCAAATTTGGGCAGCTTGGTTCAACCACTTATGGTTTGGATGAAAGACTCCCAAGATGGTGGAAGACCATTTAGAGTGGTCACGACAAGCTCATTTTCTTCAATGTTGTCTCCATTGGACCTTGGCTTGAATAACTTCCAAAGTTGCACAAATTCCAACAAGAGGAACATGAGCTTAAACCTATATAAGGGTTTTCTCTCTCCTTCAGTTCTCATGGTTGGATTGTGGGATAAATCCTCAAGAGCCTAGTTCAATATCTTTTGTGTTATTGTGGATGGTGATCAAAGCACTTCTCTTGGATGGTCTTGTTGTTGCTCATTTTCATGGATGGTTGGAATCTTCAAATGCTAATCATCTTGAGAACTAATGGAGTAAGTATGTTTTCTTCTATGTGCTGATTGTCAATTGGAAGTGTTAAGTTGTGGTATGTTTCTTATTCCATGGTTATATGGTCCCTTACCCTTGCATGCCAAGTATTCCTTCAATATCATTTGAAAATGTCTTCAATAATGTTTTCCTTTTCTCAAATTTTTAAATTTGGTGAAGCAATTAGAGAGTGGCTAGGGTTTGTAATCTTGTTTCCCTGTTCCTTGTAATCATTCCTTCAAGCCTTCATATCAGCCTTGGTTGACTCCACATTCCGCAATGGATAAGCCACTAGTCCCTTGTCCTTCCATCCACTTCTTTTCTTATTATAAAATAAATCGTTTTACTAGAATCATCTCTTCATTTCACCTTCGCCCTTATTGTGAGCTGTAGTAATCCTAACCTTGAATTGGAGAAGAGTCAAGCTTCTGTCATTAGTATTTTTTGTTGCTCATGTTTCATTGATTGATGGACTCTTCAAATGCTGATGGTCTTGAAAACTAATGTAGCAAGTCTCTTTTCTTCTATGTCTCTCATTCCATGGTTATATGCTCTCTTACCCTTGTATGGCAAGCATCCCTTCAAGACCATTTGAAAATGCCTTCAATAGTGTTTTCCTTTTGTTAAATTTCTGAATTTAGTGAAGCAATTAGAGAGTGTCCATGACTTGTAATCTTGCTTCCCTAATCCTTCTAATCATTCATTTAATCCTTCATATGAGCCTTGGTTGAACCCATATTGCCCAATGGATAAGAGAATTTAGTGAAGCAATTAGAGAGTGTCCATGACTTGTAATCTTGCTTCCCTAATCCTTCTAATCATTCATTTAATCCTTCATATGAGCCTTGGTTGAACCCATATTGCCCAATGGATAAGACCCGAGTCCCTTGTCCTTCAATCCACTTATTTTTTTATTACTACAACAAATTGTTTTGCTAGAGTCATCTCTTCATTTCACCTTGGACCTTATTGTGAGCTCTAGGAAAGCCCCTGTTGAATTGGAGCAGAACCAACCTAAAGTGAAGAAGAGGGTTGGTGTGGTGACATTGGCCTCCCTCTTAATTTCACCAAGACCAAACTTAGAGCTTTGGGACCTTATCTCTAAGGGCGTGAGTTTGGGTGATAACAAGTCCTAAGATAGAGACATAAATACTAATGACAGAAAATAACTAAAACTAGTACTCTAAGACTGGAGCATACCTACAGCATGCATGCGCCTTCTAGCTCTCTACATAACTGTAGCCCACCTCCCAAACCAACTAGTGCTACGCCCTTCACTCTGCCAGAAATACTGTGCACACATCCCAAGGTAAGGAATTGCTGCATCATGGCACCGTTCTGCTGTATGTGCTGAAGGTTGTATGCTTCTGGGCTATGCTTCTCTCATTCCTGCACCTTCTACCCACAGCCATCACTGGTGTCTCCAAAAATGTTCCTCCTTTGTATATGTGCAAGGACCAAACCAAACTGGTCTACTAGTATGGACCTTCTGTACCATCACTTCTGCACCATGCTGGAGAAAAACTTCCAGGCACATGACAGATAAAATAACAGTATGAGGGTGGTACATCTGCAGGGTTGTAGCCTTATGAAATATAATGCAATCTTCATGAAAGATTAACCTCATATAAGATGCATTTTCATCGATGAAAAGCAAGAAAAGCTCTGTAGTGGATGTTATAAAAAATATACATTGGAAGGCAACTTGGACTTCAATGCGTAGGATAAACATGCTTTTTGTCATACAAAGAGTGTATCTACTATACCAAGGTGTATGTCTACTATACCTGAAGACTACCAAAAAAAATATACATTTTGGGGTTGATGTCTACTAGTGTGATATGTGATATCTGAGATCATAACAAGGCAACTTGGACTTCAATGTGTAGGGTAAACATGCTTTTTGTCATACAAAGAGTGTATCTACTATACCAAGGTGTATGTCTACTATACCTGAAGACTACCAAAAAAGATATAAATTTTGGGGTTGATGTCTACTAGTGTGATATGTGATATCTGAGATCATAACAATTGGCATGCTGTGATCATGGGAAGAAAGTATAGCAAGAATATCTAACTACTCTAAAATAAATTGACAGCCAGCGATGAGAATGTTTATTCCTTTTCCCTTTTGAACTGCAGAAGTGGGATTGAAGGAACTTATAAAAAATCAGTGACAAAAGTTAAAAATTTAATGAATGAAAGGCAGGATATAAATACAACAAATGAATGAACGATGACAATCACAGGTCTTGCTTAGACCATTACAGTTACTCAAAGACTTTTAGCAGTTTACAATGCCTTCTATTGTGAGTTAGTTGTATGCAGCAAGCTTCTATTTTTTGTACAACAGCCATCTCATCATTCAGGGTTGCTGTCGGATTCACTTCTTGTTGCCCGCTTAAAATAGTACCTGCAAATATGGTAGTCCATGGCTCAAGCATATCCATGAAAAAACAATGAACATCAAGCTTAAATGTACAAAGCAATGGTTAGCTTATTCTTCCAGTATATCACATATTATTCTAGTAATGATGCTCATGTATCCAAACATTAAGGCAAAGAGTTTCTTACACGTATATTTTTACACCATATGTGGCTGCATACTTATGCAGAAGACGTTCCACAGCATACCACTCTTTATGACCCTGTCCCGAACGGCATCCAATTCTAGGCATATGAATAGATGCTGGCAGCAGGACACATTAATTTCATTAAAACAAATAGAATGTAAGAATGGGCCAACTTGTTTCATTGCCTGCTTTAATTCCTATTGGTCCAGATTAACGAGAGAAAAACAAACATGAACATAACAATCGAGGCCGATCAATGCCTAGCTGGAAGCTCCCTACCATTACTACAAGCTCTCATATGGCCTTTTAGAACTAGTGAAATATTTTCTATAAAGCAAAGAAAAAAGTTATGCAATTGAATGACCTAACAAGAAAGGAAAAAGGAATCCTCAGATAAAAGATAACAGTAATACATAGTAGGAAGAGAAAGAAAATTATCAATTTCGGAAATTTTGTAGTGGGCATAAATATATATAAATCAACATCAATTAATAAATAAATGATGATAATAACAATAATTAATGAAGTGTCACGTCCTAATGAAAAGACATGACTGTTCAACCACGTGACCAGTCAATGTGTATATAAACTGCCATGGTGGTCGTTGTAAATCATCTCTATCATATATCTATTCATTTATTTGTTTTTGTCCTTCCTATGTTGGATGTTTGCTAGTAAATTAACATTAGTCATTTCAGCTTTTATGATAACTTCTTTGTTATCAGCCATAAGATGGTTAGCATTGGTTTACTTCAAACAGAGCACCAATATATTCAGAAGATAGTATTCAAATAAAGATTCTATTTCCTTTCTAATGGAAACTTTGGCATGGATCTAAACTCGGATTTGATAAATGGAAAAGATCATGTTTAGTTATTTAGTGACCCATGTTGATTTTCTGAGTAGCATCGTGAGCCCTTCTCTTCGAAGAATGGGACCACCTGGTCCGGGACCACGGTGAAGACTCAACCCAGTGTTAAGTGACCATTCTGTTGAATGGTAGATATCTGGTCTGGGACCATGATATAAACCCAGATCTGCCCTGGGTAGACTCAACCTTGTGTTGAGTAGACATCTGGTTCGGGACCACGATATAGACCAGTGTGGGACTGGTAGACTCAGCTTAGTTTTGAGTAGCCATTCTCTGGGAGAATGAAGAAACTGTAAGCCCTAGACTGGGTCCGAGCATGTGTGTGGCACTTTGACCATTGATCTATGGGCTTGGTGTGCTTCTCCAAGGATTAGCTACCGTTGGTTAAGTTACCCTAGTACCAGATCTAGGTGTCACACAATTTGTGAGATAAAAGCATTAATAACTCTCTTGGTTTATGATGATGTACTTTTGAAATAAAAAAGTACCACAAGGACACTTGGTAAAAGGCCAAAGTCAAAAGTCAAAGAAAATAAAAATAAAAGTACCCTTTTGGTAATAGTGAAAGAGAAATTAAAAAAAGAATAAAAATATTATTATTTTTATCTTTTCTAATCTTGTCCACCTAAAAGAACGACAGGTGGAAAACAAAATTAAAGGACTTCTTATAAAAGTCAAAGGAAAAAAAAAAAAATACATTTTTGGTAAAAGTGAAAGTGAAATTAGGAAAAGAATATTTTTATTTTTCTTAATTAAAGAAGGACGTCTTATAAAAGTCAAAGGAAAAAATAAAAGTACATGTTTTGGTAAAAGTGAAAGTGAAATTAGGGAAAGAATAAAAATATTATTATTTTTATTTTTCCTAATCTTGTCCACTTAGAGGTGAACAAAGCCTATAAAAAAAGATCAAGCCTTCTCATTTGTTACATACACTTTTGCTCTCACAGGAGAAGAAGACTATCTTATGTTCAAACCCTCAGCCAGGGTTTTATCAGCAAAGTCCATCTTCAGCATTTTTGCACAGCTATCTTCAGCATTCCATTTTTTGGGCAGATTTCAGCAGTCTGATATTTTCGGGCAATTTTCAACAGTCTGATATTTTCAGGTAGTTTTCAGCAGTCTGATATTTTCAAGCAATTTTCAGCAATCTGATATTTTTGGGCAGTTTTCAGACAGTCAAATACTTTCGGGCAGTTTTTAGCAGGCTGATATTTTTGGGGAGTTTTCAGATAGTCTGCTATTTTCATGCAGTTTTCAACAGTCTAATACTTTCAGGCAGTTTTAACAGTCTAATATTTTCGGGCAGGAGAGAGAAAATCTCAATTTTTTTTCTGAGAAAGCACTAAATTGGTAATTTTCTGTAATTCTGGAAATTGTGGGTAAAATTATCAGTCTAATTTTTACGGATGAATTTTACAGTTACTGTGGTCAAAATCCAGATCTGGATTTGAGGAACTTTTTCAAGAATTTCTTAAGCCATCTCATTTACGAGATGAGCTATTAATGCTTTTGGGGTTTTTGTCCTTTGAAGGTTTCCCCAGTGAAAAATATTGTGTCCATGTGTGCTGATGTGATGAATGTGTTTTTACTACACTGCTGATCTATTTATGTTTATTTGCAAATTTTTAAAGTTTATGCTAATGCTGAAAATTCAACATGGTATCAAAGCTTAGCATGTGAAAACATAGTAAAGGGATACTACTGTTGTTTCTCACTAGATCTTGGAATAAGATTTGCAGATCTAACATTTGGATAAGTGACAGAGATGGCTATCGTTGGTTTCAAACCGAAAGAGAAGCTCTCTGGTTCAACAAACTTCAATTCTTGGAAGGCTAGGTTGACAGCCATTCTTGATGAGAATGACTTGGATGACATTGTTCTTAATGTCACAAAAGAGCCAACTACAAATGCTGGTAGGCTTGCCTACAAGAGGAAGCAAGGTAAGGCTAGAAGAGTTATTTATGATTCTATCAAAGAATCATAAAGACTGCTAAAGAATGCTATGATACATTGGTAAACCTTTATGAAAAGAAGGCTCCCAGTCAAAAGAGAGTCTAAAAGAGGAGGCTACGAACTTTGAAGCTGAACAAAAACGAAAGTGTTGGTTCCTTCTTCACCAAGATCAAACAGGTAAGAGATCAACTCGTTGCTATTGGTGTCACTGTTGATGATGATGATCTTGTACAAACAATGGTTGATGGTCTCCCAAGCTCTTGGGAAACCTTCATGGCATCCGTCTGTGGACGAGAAAATCAACCAACCTTTGAAAGGCATTGGCATGATTGCATACAAGAAGAAGCAAGGAACACTAACAAGGTAATCAAGCAGGATAACCTTGCACTTGCAGCAAAGACCAAGAAGTTCAAGAAGCCTTTCCCTCAACAGAAGAAGGGTAAGAAACCTCAGGGTAAATTTCTGACATGTCCAAGATTGAATGTTATACTTGTCACAAGTTTGGACATTATGCTAGAGACTGCAGCAAGAACAAGAAGAAACCCAAGAGAAGGTTTCGAACATCTACTACAGAAGCAGAGAAAGAAGAAGATGAAGAACCAAAGAAGAAGAAGAAAACCAAGGCTAATAAAACGGATGAGCCTAGAAGAGAGTACTATTTGATTTCTGCTCTAACTGGTTCTTTCTCAGCTTGCTCCACTTCTTGGTTGGTGGACAGTGGTGCCTCCAGGCACATGACAGGTAACCGTGGTACCCGTACCAGTTACAAAAAGAAGAAGTTCACCACTCAAGTAGAACTTGGAGATGACTCCACTTACAAGATTGAAGGAGTTGGCTCAACTTCACTTCAACTTGACTCAGGTACGGTTCTTCATATTGATGATATTTTTATGTTCCTGGGTTAAAGAAGAATCTTTTATCTGTTGCTGGTTTAGAAGACAAGGGCCACAAGAGTCCTCTTTATGTACAAAAAGGTCCTTTTATGGGCAAAAGAAACAGATCTAGACTCAGCAGTTCAGATTGGGGTTCGAGAGGGAGACCTCTACAAGGCCTCCACAGTTTCCACTCATGCTTTGGTACATCACACAGTTGATCCTTGTGAACTTTGGCATAGAAGGTTTGGACACCTTCACTACACAGCTCTCCCAAGGTTGCAGAAGATGGTCACAGGTATGCCAAAAGTTTCTCCAAAGCATGAAGGAATTTGCAAAGGATGTTCTCTAGATAAGAACACTAAGAAATCCTTTCCCAAAAGCAAGAGTAGATCTAAAGGCATTTTGGATTTGATTCATTCTGATATTTGTGGGCCCATGTCTTCACCCTCCTTGAGTGGGTGTTTATATTATGTCTTGTTTATTGATGACTACTCTCGGAAGTCTTGGGTTTACTTCCTCAAGGCCAAGAGTGAAACCTTTGACAAGTTCAAAGCGTTCAAGACACTGATTGAAAATCAGACTGGCAGGCACATCCGTATCTTGAGATCAGATAACGGAGATGAGTATGAATCTAATTAGTTTGATGATTTTTGTCGAGAAGCAGGAATCAAGAAAGAGCTGACAGTGCCTTACAACCCCCAGCAGAATGGGGTTGCGGAAAGGAAGAATAGGACGATCTGTGAGGTTGCTAAAGCCATGATCATTGATCTAGATCTTCCTTTGTCTTTATGGGCTGAAGCTACCGGAACTGCAATGTACATCCATAACAGAAGCCCTCATGCTATCTTGGGTGAGAAGACTCCAGAAGAAGTCTTCACCAAGAAGAAACCTGCAGTTGATCACATGAGGATATTTGGCACTCCTGTGTATGTTCATGTGCCAAAAGAAAAGAGGGCCAAGCTAGAGCCTTCCGGTAAGAAAGGCTTATTTGTTGGGTACAGTGATTGCTCGAAGGCTTATCGAGTATATATACCTAGACAGAGATACATTGAGGTTAGCAGAGATGCGATCTTCCATGAGGAAGCGGTGTTTCGTAAAACACTAGAGCTTTCACCAGAAGATGCAATTCCTCCACTTGAGTTTCCAGATTCAGAAATTCAGAGGGAGGAAGAGTTTGATGATCAAACTCCAGATTTTCCTGAGAACATTGAAAGTCCACTAGAAGAACTACTTGAAGTTCCTCCTTCCGAAAGGAGACATGCTTGGTACCGAGAAACGATACAAGAAGCCGAGAAGCATAAAGCTCCTCCAGGGACTTTCAGAGAAAGCATAAGACCACAAAAGTACTCCAATTTTATGAGTCAGCTTATCAGTTCAGAACCTTCATCGTACGAAGAAGCAGCAAGTAAACAGGTATGGGTTGATGCCATAATTGAAGAGTATAAGTCAATCATGAAGAATGATGTTTGGAAAGTTGTTCCCAGACCTACAGGAAAGTCAGTAGTGACCTCTAGATGCTTTTATAAGATCAAGCATGCTAGAGATGGCAGCGTGGAGAAGTATAAAGCCAGATTCGTAGCACGTGGCTTCACTCAGAAAGAAGGCATTGACTATAACGAGACATTTGCACCTGTTGCCAGGTACACTACCATCAGAACCATCATCTCACTTGCTGCAGTATTCGGATGGAAGTTACATCAGATGGATGTAAAGACAGCCTTTCTCAATGGTAAGATTGAGGAAGAGGTTTATATTGAACAATCTGTAGGCTTTGTTACTCATGGGAAGAAGACCCATGTATGTAAACTAAAGAAAGCCTTGTATGGATTAAAACAGGCTTTGAGAGTCTGGTATCCCAGGATGGATGGATTTCTCCATAGCTTGGGGTTCTCCAAAAGTACAGCTGATTCTAATTTGTACTTTAAAGTTGTTCATAATCATGTCTTGACACTTGTTCTATATGTAGATGACTTGTTTCTTACAGGTGATGAACAGTTGATAGACCAGTGTAAGAGGGAGCTTACCTCTGAATTCGAGATGAAAGATCTCGGAATGATGCATTACTTCCTTGGCTTAGGATTCTGGCAAAAGCCAAGTGAGATCTTCCTGACACAAGGAAAGTATGCAATGGATATCTTGCAGAGATTTGGGATGCAGGACTGCAAGTCCATGAGCATACCAATGACTACCAACTTGACAAATTTGCGAGACTCAGCCTCTAGTTAACAGAATGTGGACTCTACTCTATATAGACAGCTCATCGGTTCCTTAATGTATCTCGTGCATACGAGACCAGACATCTGCTACACAGTGAACGCACTGAGTCAGTTCATGTCAGATCCGAAGCACATACACTTGGTAGCCGCCAAACATGTACTCAGATATGTGCGAGGGACTATCACTTATGGGCTCAAGTATACTTCCAGCAATGGAGTATTGTTATCTGGATATTCAGATTCAAATTGGGCTGGCAGTGCAGTCGACCGAAAAAGTACCTCTGGTTATTGCTTTAGTATGGGATCAGCAATTATCTCTTGGTTCAGCAGGAAGCAAGGTTCCATAGCTCAAAGTACAGCCGAAGCAGAGTATATTGCTGCAAGCAATGCCTACAAGGAAGCAGTTTGGCTCTGAAAGTTGTTATCTGATCTGTTCGAAGGAAAGCTTGACTCAAAGATCATCCATTGTGATAATCAGAGTTGCATAAAGCTTTCAGAGAATCCAGTGTTTCATGACAGATCAAAACACATTGAAATGAGGTATCATTTCATCAGAGACCTAGTGTAGAGAGGTGCTCTGAAGTTGCAGTACATTCGTACAGATGAACAGATTGCAGATATCTTGACCAAGCCTCTAATAGCATCAAAGTTCGTGTACTTTCGTGACAAGCTTGGTATGGCAGAGAATGCCTCTCTCGCTGAGAGGGAGTGTTGATTTTCTGAGCAGCATCAAGAGCCCTTCTCTTCGGAGAATGGGACCATTTGGTCCAGGACCACGATGAAGACTCAACCCAGTGTTGAGTGACCATTCTGTTGAATGGTAGATATTTGGTCTGGGACCATGATATAAACCCAGTTCTGCCCTCGGTAGACTCAACCTTGTGCTGAGTAGACATCTGGTCCAAGACCACGATCTAGACCAGTCTGGGACTGGTAGACTCAGCATAGTTCTGAGTAGCCATTCCCTGGGAGAATAAAGACACTGTAAGCCCTAGACTGGGTCCGGGCATGTGTGTGGCACTTTGACCCTTGATCTATGGGCTTGGTGTGCTTCTCCAAGGATTAGCTACCGTTCGTTAAGTTACCCTAGTACCAGATCTAGGTGTCACACAGTGTGTGAGATAAAAGCATTAATAACTCTCTTGGTTTTTGATGATGTACTTTTGAAATAAAAAAGTACCACAGGTAATGACCACAGGGGCACTTGGTAAAAGGCCAAAGTCAAAAGTCAAAGAAAATAAAAATAAAAGTACCTTTTTGGTAATAGTGAAAGTGACCACCTAAAACGACCACGTAATCTTTCCTAATCTTGTCCACCTAAGGACCACAAGTGGAAAATAAAATTAAAGGACTTCTTATAAAAGTCAAAGGAAAAAAAATAAAAGTACCTTTTTGGTAAAAGTGAAAGTGAAATTAGGAAAAGAATAAAAATATTATTATTTTTATTTTTCTTAATTAAAGAATGACGTCTTATAAAAGTCAAATAAAAGTCAAAAGAAAAAATAAAAGTACGTTTTTTTGGTAAAAGTGAAAGTGAAATTAGAAAAAGAGTAAAATAATTATTATTATTATTTTTCCTAATCTTGTCCACTTAGAGGTGAACAAAAGCTATAAAAGAAGATCAAGCCTTCTCATTTGTTACATACACTTTTGCTCTCACGGGAGAAGAAGACTATCTTATGTTCAAACCCTCAACTAGGGTTTCATCAGCAAAGTCCGTCTTCAACATTTTTGCATAGCTATCTTCAGCATTCCATTTTTTGGGCAGATTTCAGCAGTCTGATATTTTCGGGCAATTTTCAGTAGTCTGATATTTTCAGGCAGTTTTCAACAATCTAATATTTTCGGGCAATTTTCAACAATCTGATATTTTTGGGCAGTTTTCAGACAGTCTGATATTTTCGAGCAGTTTTCAACAGGTTGATATTTTTGGGCAGTTTTCAGACAGTCTGATATTTTCAGGCAATTTTCAAGAGTCTAATATTTTAAGGCAGTATTAGCAGTCTGATATTTTCGGGCAGGAGAGAGAAAATCTCAGTTTTTCTGAGAAAGCCCTAAATTGGTAATTTCTGTAATTCTGGAAATTGTGGGTAAAATTATCAGTCTAATTTTTATTGATGAATTTTACAGTTACTGTGATCAAAATCCAGATCTAGATTTGAGGAACTTTTTCAAAAATTTCTTAAGCCATCTCATTTACGAGATGAGCTATTAATGCTTTTGGGGTTTTTGTCCTTTGAAGGTTTCCCCAGTGAAAAATATTGTGTCCATGTGTGATGGTGTGATGATGTGATGAATGTGTTTTTACTGCACTGCTCATCTGTTTATGTTTATCTACAAATTTTTAAAGTTTATGCTAATGCTGAAAATTCAACAACCCAAGGATTAGAAACTAAAGTAGATTTTTGTGGTCCCAAAAAGGTACCCTTCTTTTGGAAACTTATTTTCAAAGAATTGAGAAGGAAGTTGATTGGATTGATACTCCCCATCCATGAAAAGATTAAGATGTATAATTAACTTTGTGCATCTCTCCATATTTCTTACTTGAGCTGAAGAGCTTGAGGATCCCCTCATGAGAGGGGGGCCGTCGAGGTCCAGCTGGTGTTTGTTCCCAACAAGTAACTGACAAGGAGCACCTTTGTAGGCAATCACATGTTGGGAGTTTTATTACACCTAGGGCCAAGTTCGGATCACCAACACAATTCTGTTCATATGCCTCCAATATAATAAAGAATAAAATTACATTATTAATGATCGCCAACCTATTATATTATTGAAATACACTGGAGACTACCCATCTCAAATCAGGCATAACAAGTAGTATCAGAACAGATGATTCTGGGAGTAACACCTTAAAGGAGTACCTATATTCCCACAACTATAACATTTGCTTGGGCAGTCCAAATTGAGTGTAAGTTAATTTGTTGGAAAGCAGATGCACCGTAGTGTCTCTAGTTGACATTTCACAGATTTTGGTGGAGTTATTTTTTTCTTTTGGGAATGTTGCTTATAGTAAATTAAAACTATCCTTTTGTTAAGAAAAAAATCATCAAGGACTTGCACCTGGCCTCATCCACACCCCCTTAGGAGGTTTGATCCTAGATCTTAGCATTAATACAAGTTCGATCACTTTGCAACATCCCACTAGACCACACATGTGTGGACTTATTTTGGTGCATAATTATAGGAGACATAGAGTGTTACCGATATATCTTGCACTTAAAAGTCCAAAAATGATGCAAGACAATGGAAAACTCAAGAGGGGAGTCACAGTCACCACACTACCCTCTCCTCCAGCATAAGGTGGGTGCCCCTAAGATAGTGTTACCACTTGAGTTGCACTCAGTCGGACTTTCAAGTAAGCAAGAAAATATGAACAAAGTACTTGTTCAAACTCAAAGCTCAGAAGTCCCTCAGGACTTCTTGGCCCTTTTATTTTTTGTACCACATGTTCATACCCCCTTAGGGAAATTGTAATAAATGTACTAGCATGGGAATTGTGTGATGTCCTCTTCTGCTTAAGCATTGAGGATCGACCCGCTAACCTATGTGATTCCTATAGGTTCGAGCGGGTACTGACAGTCAGGGAATCAACTGAAGACTGATGCCATATACAGAAGATCTAAGGCATCAATATTATATCATCATTGGGTAGAAGAGGGCCACCAGAGCCAAAGGCCACCTGCATGCATGACATTTGAGCATTATTTAATGATGGATGCACCCGATTGAGTCTCCATGCGCATGCATGCAAGTCAACTGCAAATTAGAAGTTAAAGTGACCTAATTAAGTCAAAAGTTAGATTATTCGCAGTTGAAAGTTATAAAAGAAAGATAAAGTGAATGGAGAGGACACTTATGATAATTATTGATTTGGAGCTTCTTGAGTAGCAACACAGTGTGCGGCCACGGCAGTTGGGGTTGAAGACGACGTCTTCAGCTAATGAGGTTTCGACAATGAAATATCTGCCCTAGTCTCATTCAGGGTAGACCATCCAGGTTCACCATCCGCTCTTCAACTTATTCATCCAATTACAGCTATCCAGTACCTATCAGAAGATTGTTTGCAGGGACACGTGTGTAGCGATAGGGGGGGTTTTAGCTGGAAAACCCCAAAGCATTCGCTAGGTCCTTAGATCTCTGTTTATCTTCAGAATACTGGCACCATTCTCATCATCAGTGTCATCCTTCAGTACCAGGTGATTATCAGCTTCCAGTTTGCTCACTTGGAGCAGTTCTCATCAGTTTTGTGTAGTTGGGGGCGTGAGCAGCTAAACCTTCAATTCAATTCGCTAGCCTGCTTAGTGAGCTTAGAACTTCTGCATGCTTCAGGGAATCTCTCCGGCACGCGAAGACTACCACTCCTGCAAATTCTCATCTGCATCAAACACTTCCTTCACTGAAAACGTCATCTTTAGTTGATTGAGGGTTCATGCTGCTGGGGTATCACCGGAGGCAAGGAGCACCAGTTCTTCACCAGATCAATTCTTGATGCATGCGTATTCTCTGTGGAGCATTATCAACCGGATTATCAATGGTAAGTGTTGATCTATCTTTATAAAATTCTCAGCCCTAGTTAGCTATAAAATAGGGCCATTTGACCAATACTTTGTATGCCAGTTTATTTTCAGTATTATTGTAAATCGGGAGGCTTAAGCAAGCCCTAGTGTAGAAAACAGTTGAATATCCGCATCTGGGATATTACAGTGGTATCAGAGCTATTTTTCTTGCCAGCTGTGGGCATGCAAAATTATAAATGAATTCAAAAGGCCCATACAACATTACTCACCGGAGACAAAGCTATACAGACAGAGAAGAGGAGTTAGAGGACATAGATTTGGGGAACATAAAGTATCAGTTTGGAAAAGGAAAAGAAACAATGGCCGATGATGATAACAAAGCTTTCAATAGTCTCATATCAGCCATAAAAGAACTCACTACTGGGCAAAAAGAAATGATGAGTACCTTCAGGAAAATGACTGAGAAAATGGGCCCACCCCACACAGTCCCTTATTTCCCAACAGTGATAGGGTATCCACCAGCGATAGTAGGGAGCACTTACATACCAACATGCAGAGCCATCCCCATGTATACAAGCCTTTCCGACCCACCACGCCTCAATTCTTAGATAGTCCAGCTGCAATGCCTCTAGCACATGTAGAACCAGAAGAGTCCATGAGTGCCTATCTGAGAGAGTATAGAGCTTTAGGAGACGACTTCCATTCAGCCATTACCTTCACTGACTTCTGCCACTTTAAAAGTAAGAACACACCCAAATCTTACAATAGGCCATTCACCCAAAACTATGAGTTATAGCGCACCATAGGGAAACTGACTATCCCTACCTGTGAGGGCACCCGGGGTGGCCCAGCCTAGAATTGAGTGCAAAAGTTGGATAGATACTTCTAGCTCGACCCCATGATTGAGACAGATGCCATTAAATTGGCTACTTTGCATTTGGACAAGGAAGCACATGAGTGGTGGTACCACAGGTTAGTGACATTGGGTCACAATACAATCACATCGTACCCAGATTTTACATAGAGGCTCATTGAGCGGTTTGATTGGAAGGACCCTGAGGTACACTTTAGAGAGCTGGCACAACTCAAGCAGACATGTAGTGCAAATACATTTATTTCAGAGCTTCAAAGGATAGCAGTCATGGTGACAGATATATCAGAGACCAGGTTGATTATGTTGTTCCCTGAGGCTCTCACTGAACCCTTACGAGGATGGGTCAAGTCTTATAGGCCCACCACCCTAGCCGATGCCATCAGACAGACTAGAGATTTACAGGATGCAGTACCCAAAATTAGGCTTTCTCCCAAAACCAATTCCCCTATTGAAGATGAAGAGAGGAAACCCATCCAGAAAGAATGGCCCAAGAAAGAATGGATGGGCAATGATACCCAACAGGACCTTAGAAGAAAAAAGTTATGTTTCACTTGCCAGGAACCATGGGTACCAGGTCACAAATGTTTAGGGAAGGAAAAGGCTTACTACATGGAGGCCTATTCCAACAATTGGGAGGATGATGATTATCAAGATTAGGAGCAGAGAGAGACACTAGAGACAGTTAAAGAGTGGCCGCCCTCAGGAGGTACCACTGCTACCATGGCAGGGGTTCCTAGATTCCACACTCTCCGGATTAGAGGTCCTGTACAGGGCCACAAAGTGGGAGTGCTGATAGATGGTGGGGCATCCCACAACTTTATTGATGTTGCATGGGTTAAAAGGAGAGATATTCAAACTGAGAATTTTGATGGGTTTTTAGTAGCTGCGGCAAGTCACACCATGGAGTGTAGTCTGAGGATTCCTCAATTAAGAGTAACACTTGGGAATTATACAGTGATAGAGACATTCTATGGGGTGGATGTACTTGACATGAAGGTGGTATTAGGAGTTCAGTGGATGTATTCCCTAGGGAAGTATTCCACAAACTACCAAACCATGGAGATGGAGTTCACAGGAGCAGAGGGACAAAAAGTAGTATCAAGAGGGATGAATACCTACCCTCCCACAGCAGTGACATCACACAAGATGGAGGCAGTACTCCTACAGGGAGATATTGAGTGGGAAACAGAGTGTTCTGTTACCTTCAGGAAACCACTAGATAAGGCCACACAACATCCAACGGTATTTAGAGACCGTCCAACAGGTCAACCTCCAAATAGGGTATTTGAGAGTTGCCCCACCCTTGATGATGAGGGGCAATTAATTCTGATTCTGGAGCGCATCCTAGAGGTGAGAGAGCGGAAACTGAGGAACATAATCATCAGAGACTACTTGGTTCAGTGGAAAGATCAGCCTATAGAGGAGGCCACTTGGGAGGGAGAACAGGTATTACAGCACCCAGCTTTACAGTTGCTTGAGGACAAGCAAATTCGAGCGGGGAGTATTGTAATGTCCTCTTCTACTTAAGCATTGAGGACTAACTCGCTAACCTATGTGATTCCGGTAGGTTCGAACAGGTACTAACAGTCAGGGAATCAACTAAAGACTGATGCCATATACAGAAGATCTAGGGCATCAATATTATATCATCATTGGGTACAAGAGGGCCACCAAAGCCAAAGGCCACCTGCATGCATGACATCTGAGCATTATTTAATGATGCATGCACCCAATTGAGTCTCCATGCGCATGCACACAAGTCAACTGCAAATTAGAAGTTAAAGTGACCTAATTAGGTCAAAAGTTAGGTTATTCGCAGTTGAAAGTTATAAAAGAAAGATAAAGTCAATGGAGAGCACACTTATGATTATTATTGATTTGGAGCTTCTTGAGTAGCAGCGCAGCGTGCGGCCATGGCAGTTGGGGTTGAAGACGGCGTCTTTAGCTAACGAGGTTTCAGTAGTGAAATATCTGCCCTAGTCTCATTGAGGGTAGACCATCCAGGTTTACCATCCGCTCTTCAACTTATTCATCCAATTACAGCTATACAGTACCTATCAAAAGATTGTTTGCAAGGACACATGTGAGGGTTAGCTGGAAAACCCCAAAGCATTCGTTGGGTCCTCATATCTCCATTTATCTTCGGAATACTGACACCATTCTCATCATCAGTATCATCCTTCAGTACCAGGTGATTATCAACTTCCAGTTTGCACCCCCAAAGCAGTTCTCATCAGTTTTGTGTAGCTGGGGGCCCCAAAGCATTCGTTGGGTCCTCATATCTCCATTTATCTTCGGAATACTGACACCATTCTCATCATCAGTATCATCCTTCAGTACCAGGTGATTATCAACTTCCAGTTTGCACCCCCAAAGCAGTTCTCATCAGTTTTGTGTAGCTGGGGGCGTGAGCAGCGAAACCTTCCATTCAATTCGCTAGCCTGCTTAGTGAGCTTAGAACTTCTGTATGCTTCAGGCAATCTCTCCGGCACGGGAAGACTACCACTCCCGCAAATTCTCATCTGCATCAGACACTTCCTTCACTGAAAACGTCATCTTTGGCTGATCGAGGGTTCATGCTGCTAGGGTATCCTTGGAGGCAAGGAGCACCAGTTCTTCACCAGATCAGTTCTTGATGCATGCGTCTTCTCTCTGGAGCATTATCAGCCGGATTATCAGTGGTAAGTGTTGATCTATCTTCATAAAATTCTCTTCCCTAGTTAGCTATAAAATAGGGCCATTTGCCCGACACTTTGCATGCAAGTTTATTTTCAGTATTATTGTAAATCGGGAGGCTTAAGCAAGCCCTAGTGTAGAAAACAGTTGAATATCCGCATCTGGGATATTACAAGTTGTATGTAAAAGACTCGACCTCCTAAGACTTAGACATCAATCCAACTAGCCTAGAGTGATTTTTACCTTGATAATTATTTGTTGTTGAACAAACGACTAATAATTTTCGAGTTTTTCACTCATACCTCGAAAGTTGGGGTAGTCGTCGTGGTGGTTAGGCCTTAGAATGTAATTAGTATCTAATTGTCAATGTATATGAGCATGCTAGGCATCAATCTTGAGTCGTATGGACATGTGATAGGTCCCCCTAAGTTTTTGTTCAATTCCGAGAAAATATTTTTTTTCCTGATTTTTTAAGCCATTTTTTATGGTTTAATTAAAAATCTTGTCAAGGGCATAAAAACTCGATCCAGAAGCGGAATTTAGCATGGGGATGCTCATTTTCACACTCAGAGCATACTCTTTACCCCAAAACCACTTTTCATATGCTACGGGTGATCAAAAAGTCACTTAAAACCACTTTTCGCCAATGGTGCATCAAAGTGTTAGTTTAATGTTAATGGTGCAACAAATTGGCATAAGATGAAGTTGAAAATGTCAAAGCGAACATGTCAAAACATGTTGGGGTGAGTTGGTATCCTTGTCCCCCAGGAAGGAAACCTCATCACTTATCTTAAGCGTCATGTTTGGAGAGGATTTGGGAGGTAGCGAATACATCGTCAAAGTGAAGTGCGCCATCTCCTAGCGGCTTGCGACTTGGTGAGTTGGCGTCATATGTGTGGGTGGTTGGATATTGTTGTATGGACGCATCTTTCTTATGAGAGGGGGTGCTCCCACATTGAAACCACAACTAAAGCAATCCCCCAATCATAGACAAACTCAAGCTCATCTCCACAAAAGCTCGTGTGGTCTCCTTTTGATTGGAGTTGTGATGTGGTGTCACCTCACGCTTTGTTATGATCGCATGGTTGGTAAGGGGCACATCTCTCTTGAAGATGTGGCACCCTCTCCTCTCGCTACACTCAAGTCCATCCTCATTTAACACCATAAATTCAAGCTCACGCCCACTCAACCGCCAATGAAGGATGCAACCCCCTTGCCTAGCATTTTCTATATAAACATGCTCATTCCTATTCTTTTAAAGGGGAAGGATTGAAGCTCTGTCATTTTTCTATTGTAACTGTATTTATCTTTTAATAAATAAGAGCTTTGGAGGCTACATGGGTGTATCATGTTGGTTGTGTGGATGTTATTCGTCTTAGTGCTTCATTGGGGTAGTCATAGCTTAGCTAAAATTGTCCATTTTTTGCTTGTCTATTCACTGCCTTAAGAGTGATTGTTTCTAATGCATAGGAATGAAGAGTGATTGTTTCTAATCCAGCTCTTTCATTTATGTGTTTATGCTTGAAGACTATTGGATTTTTCATGTTGAGTTTGTTTACTTGCATGATCTCCTTTTTTTAAGTATAGGCCTTACAGATTTGATAGACTTCCTTGTGGCAAGTTTATACTAAGTTTTCAGGTGCTTCATTCTGGAAAGAAAGAGATTATAGTTTGACTTCTTCTTCATTCTTGATATCTAAAAAGAAATACAAAGTCCCTCTTTCTTCCACTCATAACAGCTTCCTGGTTCAGGATTCAAGAAGTCTTGGTTACTTCACCTTCTCTCAAACCCTTCTTTCTACTTCTTCTTGTTACCATCACTTGTAAATGTAGATCTAATTTTGCTAAAAAGAACTAACCATTTCTTAGATCTCATCCTCAAGTTGAAAAGTTTTAGATCTCAATCTTGTTCAAGTTTTCATCCGTATGAAGTAGATCTAGCTCTAAGTTGCCAGGAAACTTGGGTACGGGGACGGGTACAGGGACGCCACTTTTTGATAAAGGGTCCTTGGGTATGTCGAGGTTACTTTATATATATGTGTGTGTGTGTGTGTGTGTGTGTGTCATAGTCACATCATACATGCATATAGTTTTCTTCATAAATTATGAATCATGGTTCATAATTATAAATTCGATGATTATTTGAACAATGAACATTCAGATTGAAAATTTGAAACATAAAATTTTATAAATCATAGAGTCGGTAGATATCAATTGAAAGACTGGAAGTTACATAAAATTTGATAAATCATTGTACCAGGGAGCTGTAACAGACAATCAAACTCAGACATGAAGGTACACTTGAAATCTTATTTTAAACACCTATTTGTACTACTATTACAGGCAATAAAAAATTGCAAATTGCCAAATATATTCCTGCGTTGATGTGTGTATTTCTTAGTATTAAATACATATGTATATTTTTTATGTGCACATTTGGCAGTCAAATTATGTTCCATGAGTGTTGAACACAAAACCATAAAAACATTCATTGTAAATCAATGTAAAATCAATCTACCAGATTTGGACAATACTCAGTGGAATTTGAATAGTGTTGCAAAGTGTTTGACATAAGCATTGAACCAGTCCATACGTAGTTAGCAAAAAATTAGTTTAGATTTCGTTGGGGGTCATTACATTTTCCCCAATGGATTTCATTTCACTGAGTCGTCCGTACCCCCAGAGTACCCAAACATGGGGTACGAAGTAACCAAATACAGGGTGCAATGTACCATTTCGCCTATAAGTACCCTTTTTTTTATACCAGTCTTAAGTACGTCGACCCAGTATGGGGTACGACAGGGTACGACAAGAGACATACCCTACGAGTACCCAAGTACCCAGTACAGGTACGTGTACCCTACCCCCGGGTACAAGTACCCTGGCTACATAGATCTAGCTTAAGAAAATTTCAATTTTTTGCAATCATCTTAAAGATAGATTTTAAGTTTGCATGAAAGAAGCATTTTCTTTAAGATCATTAAGGTTTACATGAAGCATATAGAGCATCATATTTTCCTTGGTTATTTTTCTCAACACTACATAGATTTTTTTTAGAAATTTTTTGAAGGTCGTTCAAGGACACTCTTAAAGTGTCTTTAGGCGTCTTCTTCATTTGATAGCCTACTAATTTTTGCAAGTTTAACAAAAAAGAGGAGGTGCTGGAAGAATTTCGATCAATTAAACAAACAGAAGACCCAAGAAAGCTCCCTTCTTCATAGATATCATTTTTCCATAAACTTGTAACTTTGTATGCCTTTGGATCCAATTTATAAGGACCAATGTGCACTTCTTCCGGATTGTAAAAAAGTTTAATAAACATTTGAGTAGGCTCCTAAGATCCCACTCCTCATCCCCCCTGGGGGGATCCGCGTCGGTGTCCTTTTTTCATGATTTTGATTTTTTTTTAGTTTAGTTTTTGTTTAGTTGTTTATTTTGTTTTATTTCTTCAGAGGAAACGAAATACTTACCCCATGCTCTCCTGAGTATCCCGAAAGGGGGAAAGAGATTCGTGGTAGGACTCATTAGAAAACAAATTCCTTTGTCTTGTCTTTAGGCTTTAAAATTAACCCGACTGTGCTCTCCCAAGTATCCCGCAAGGGGGAAAGAGACTCGTTGCAGTGAGTAGTTAGTTAATAAATGTCACATTCAGGATTATAATAAGAATTGACGAAGCCTCCTTCCCCTTAAGCTCTACACCACTGCAGCTTGTCTTATTAGTTGGTTCTACCAGAAAGGGATATGAGTGGATACGAGTGACTAGAGTAATAGGAAAATCCACATAAGCTTGTTTCTTGAGAAATCGGGAGGTCGTAAAGGGTGAATAACACAGGGTCAATGGGCTACTCCAAGTAGGTTATGCCTTGCCTCGTTGGACACTTGGTAAAGCCGCTTTAGCGCTCATTTCAAGAGAGCTTTCTTTATTGGGCCAAACCCAAAATTAACCCACTCCCATAATCATTAATTTAATAAATCTAAAATTTACCAATTGAGACACTGCAATACTTTCATCGAGACTACACTAGCAACCCTCATACACAAGAATTTTCTTCATTGGCGCTGGTCTACTTTACTTTCTTTTGCATAAGTCAAATTTTGCAAGGTATCTTGAATAATTTGTATATTTTCTAAAAGTTGCTAAGAGTAATTTATTTGCAATGATTGGTCGATAACATTTTAATCATTTCATCTCAAACTCCTAGAATAGTTGTTGTTTGATACTTTCATAGATTAAAACAACCATAGATTATTTTTATAGGGACCACCCCCTTTGGCTTCGCTAGGAGTTGGCCTAGACAAAGGAGTCGAGTATCAAGTGATAGCACTTGGCTCGAGCTTGCCCCCAAGGTCGCACCTAGTGGCTTGAAGATTTCTGTCACATGACCCGAGGTGCAAATTAGGCGGCAACAAAATTGGATTGCTAAAGCTAGGCAAATGAGGCACACGCTGAAATAGAGAGTAAGCTCTAGTAAAACTTGTAACAGTGGCATNTGACCCGAGGGGCAAATTAGGCGGCAACAAAATTGGATTGCTAAAGCTAGGCAAATGAGGCACACGCTGAAATAGAGAGTAAGCTCTAGTAAAACTTGTAACAGTGGCATATGAAATAAAAAGGGGTGTTGGAAGGACCGAGACCAGTGCCTATCAAGATTGGGCGAATGAGTAATCAAGAGAGTCAAGAGAGATGAAAATGGATGAGTGGAAGACGACAAGAAGTGTTGTTACAACATACACCTTTCACCTTAGTGATAAATGATATTTGCGGGAAACAAGAGTTATATGCGTCCTTTGGGAGGTACTTCATTTATGCACATGCTAGGAAAACAAGGCTGCATCTTATTCCATGATTTAAATACACATGAAACCCTTTACTGAAGTGATATGATTCAATGCTCTAAATCGGGAAACAAGAGCAACAAAGAAGACCAACTGATTACTGTGTTAAATGTTCCTTCCTTAACAGCTAGGTAACCTACTTAGATATTTGCAGCAGAATTATTTATGTAGTTTCCAGCAAAACACACTCCTATATATGGAATAAACATGAAGCCACACATTGACATGAAACCCTTCACTTTCCATTAGCCTTCACAAGATATTCAATGAGGTTCAAGAGAGCAACACTCCCACAAATCCAACCATGACAAATGAATGAGGGAATGACTCTCTTGGTACACGTGGAAACATGGTTATATTATTGTATTGAAGTTTTGGCATGGTGGCACACATGTTGATGCACTTTGGTCATATTTTACTACATGTGGGGTTTTATTGCACGTATGTTCATGCACTTTGCCTCTTGGAGGAGATCATAACCATAGATTGAGCTATTTTAGGAGGGTCTGTCCCCTTTTGGAAGGTTTTCACATGGTTATTTATGCAACATTCATGGAGCTGACCCCTTTTCAAGGTTGTTTGCACACTTGCTCATGCATTGAAATGGAGGTTGTTTGCACACTTGCTCATGCATTCAAGGAGTTCATTGCACATATTTTGAGGATCGTTGCACATGCACAAGGGTTTGATGAGCTTCTTCCACTATTTTGGGAATATTTGCACATGCTTGATGGATGGATTGTTCTACCCACATTTAATGGTATTCTTCGATGAGGACCCACTCTTTCAAGGGTTCTTTAGAAACTCATATAGGCCATTTTTTATGGGACATATTTGGAGAGGTTTCCTAGCTTCAGGAGCAGTTGCCTTTTGACAAAGCACCCAAAATTGTGCCATCTCAACAGTATTACAGTATTAGATGTAGAGTATCCACGGGATTTCCGAAAAGTGGTTCTAATAGAAAATCTCATAAATATTGAAAATGTTAGCAATTCCAGAATTGTCGTTTAAAGAGTTGCACTGTATTTTTTCTGCGCGTGCCTTTTGGGGCCCTTTTTCATGGAGTGTGTTTACCTTATTGAAAAAGCACTCCACCTTTCTAGGCCTTTTCCATGGAGCGCTACCTTTTGGAGAGCCTTTTGAGACTATGTTTGAGACGTCTACTTGATATCTTTCCTCATTTGATGGAGGTGCCCTCCTTCTTGGGCTTCATGTATCTTGGATGTTGTACTTGTGGTTTTGATCACCCCATTTTGTGGATCTTGTCAGAGTTTGTTAGGGTGTAGTGGAGTAATTTCATTTGTCTACTCCACCCTAGGCTAGATCTATGATTTTATCATTATTTTATTGTAAAGGAAGTTGAGCTAATCTCCTATATAAGAGAGCCTCTTCCTAATTCATTTCCCATTTTTGGATTGGGGGAGAAGTCCCACTAAGCCATAATGAAATATCTCTTGGTGCTTACAAACGGTTGATGCTAGCGCTATGATGAGGAAATATTTCTAATGCTATGGTGTATTTTTTGGATCAACAATGGTTTCTTGCTTGGGATGATTTGCAAGTGAGTTCTTTCCTTTGCAAGGTTAATTTTATTTGGTTTATGGTTGAATAGGTGATGTATTTCCAACTCTTGATTGTATGCCCTATGATTATATGTTTGATAAATATTATGTCCAACTTAGTGTTGAAGATACCACTTCAGTTATTCCCTTGTAGATCCTAGGATAAATATGGCCTTTATTGGATATTATAGGAATTGGCTCTCAAACCCTAGCTATCCTTGGATGTTAATAAGCTCTTCATGACTATCCTTGATTCAACCCATTTCCCCATTTGATAAGACCAGGTCTTCAATCCCTTCATCACCATTATCTTTTACTTTCATAAAAACCTTGGTTTGCTAGGGTTACTCTTCAAATTCATCTTGTGCTTCATTGTTAAACCTTAGTAAGCCTATTTAGGGACTCCTCCCTTGAGGTAGAGAAGAGAAAAACGCAGAAGAGGGTTGGTGAGGTGACAGTGGCCCCCTCTTAGTTATCAATGAACCATCATTGGTTGTAGGGATTTCAATCTCAAGATGTTTCATGTTGGTTTATGTGGTAACAAGGCCTCAATACACCAAATAGTGGCTTGCACGTGGCCTTAAGTAAAGATTATGCATACTCTCGAGTCTCAACATAGGTTACTTAACCGTAGATAGTAAGTTATCAAATGATCATTTTAATTTTAAATTAAGCGGAAATAAAAAGAAAGACTATACCTCATCCAATACTTATTTAGTAAAATGATTGTAACATTTACGCTGCTGAAGATTTCCATAAATATCAAGATAATCTTTACAAAATTAGTGAAAAGCAAATGTTACCATATTCCAACCACAATGATCTTTTTAGTTAATGTTTATAGAAAACAAATACTAAATTAGAAAAATTTGCCAATGAGATTGTATTTGTAGTCCAAGTTTTTGCACTTAAAGAATCACAGCAAGGAAAAGGATTGATTCATTTACATCAATTTCTTAAAATTGAATTGGTCACAAGCCAAGTTAACTTGGTCTCAAGTCTAGCTGTATGTCGATGGTTCAAATTTTCCAGAAGCAGGTCACTTGCAAGTAATCATGGGTCACACCTTGACTTGAAAGTAACTAGCAGGTTACTTGCCTTGGACAGAGTTGCTTTCAAAAAACTTAGAAATACCAAATTCCACTCAACAACTAATAATACAACCTTCAAATACCCATTTGCAAGATAAAGTAACCAAGCTTAGGTAGGTTGTGTGAATATTTGAAGAAAAGAAAACCCTGAAGAATGCAAATTCAAGCCTTCCTTTGTTGGATTGAAGTGGCAGAAAAACATTCAATACAATTCTTTAAGGATCTATCAGCCTAGCAGGTACTAGGAAACAGCCAAACATGTACTAGGAAACATCTTAGCTCTGAGCTAGAAAATGGCCAAGAAATACACAATGAGTATCTGCTAGGCCTTCATGGAGAACTATAAGATCTTTCAGGCTTAGGAGGACTCTTGACAAAGATAAGAAGCTATGCAAGTGTAAATATACCATCCCATCTAAACTCCTAGAGATGTAAAAGATTCAATACAACTTGCCTATCACTATAGATATCATAAAAGCATCCAAAATTATCGCAGATGACAAAACATTATGGTTGAATAGATTTTGCTGTGAGCTCCACAAAGAGACATGGGAATTCACAAGTGCAAATTTGTTACAGTTTTATAAAGAATCTATCAAAAACTAGTCATTGGCGAAGTTCATTAACGAAGGCAATATTAACTTAATCTCCAAGGCTAGGAATCTAGAAGCAAGTAATAGTTGGAGACCCATAATGTTGCTTAATGTGTGTGACAAGAATTTCGACAAAGCCTTAGCTGTGGTTTAAACATATTCTTCCTTTCATTCTAAAGCTATAGCAGACAAGATTTGTAGGGGTAAGATACATTTTGGACAACCGTATAGTGGCATATGCAATTTATTCTCCTTGAATTTCTGTCTTCTATGGATTTATTTTAATTGCACCAAGAGAAGTGGGGTGGTCTACAACCTCAGTCGATGGAGATGTTTGCCTGTGTGTAGGCTAACAAAATAAAAGGAAACAAAAAACTCGGTGTCTTATTTTTCTTTAAATTACCATGACATTTTAAAAAAGTGGTATTATAATTTATTTATCTTGCTTAACATGTTTAAACAACAACTATAAATAAACTAGAATATATCAACCTTAAGCTTGGATCTATTAGGAGTTGAAAAGGATCAAAGACGGCAAGGCACAAACCTCAAGGATTATTAATTAGTATATGAGGGTGCAAAAATATTGAGATCTGCACTTAATAGATACAGGCTTGGGATGAATCTATGCTAGTATAGTACTGCATAAACTTAGTTGTAATCCCAATTTCTAATTTGTTCCTGCAAACTATGGAAAGTATTATGTCATGTGAATGGTTTATGCAAGTTGAATTAAGTTTCCTAGAGGTTTAATTGCAGCTTGAGGATATAACAAAAGCTCTGAAATAAATGTGGCAAGATATTTTCAACAAGAAACACCCATTACTTGTCCATTAAGCTGTGGAATGGCTCGGAAATCTAAAAAGTCATAAATACTTTATGAACCTAGAAAATAGTTGTTGCGCTCTGGTCCACAAACAAGAGTTAAAATATCCAGAAGTCAGTGATGCACAATTGATTGAATGTTGATCCGGATGAAAAATAGATCTTGTTTTGACATAGAATTTTTTATTCAGGCCAGTTTGCACTAGATTCTAGTGAGGTCTCAGATAGATTATGAATTTGTGACCTTAATTGATTTCTAAATTTCTTTTAACTACCTTGCAACATACTTGAGAACCCAAATTTGATCTATCATGCTCAAAATCCCATTCTAAGAGCCACTGCAAAATCACCCTTAGTTTAGGAACTCGAAGTCACTGCCCTTTCCATGTTGTACATGCCCAAAAGCTACAAGGCATTACCTAAAAGCAAAGTTTCATTGATAGACAAGCATAATGTCTTACAAAGACAGCATACATAAGGAGAATTTACAAAATGCAAAACAACTAAGAAAAAAGCACTACTGGTAACAAGAAATAGAAAAAAATCTACAAAATATAATGTAGAATTACCTGACTTTTCAATTGCTGAAATGGCAACTTTTTCTAAGCAGCCTTCCAAATGAGGTAAAGAGATATCACTGCGGGCTACTTTACGTCTAGGATTATATGTTTGTACAACAGCCAAAGCCACCCATTGTGAATCTTCATGTGGTGCATCCAGCTCATTTTCATCTGAATTTCTTCCTGAAGACACAAACTGAAAATGATATCTAATGCAAGAAAATTTGTTTTGCCAAATAAAACACCGATCTAATGTAGAGCTTCTGCAAATGAAATAACCTACAACCTTAGTATGTATCATAGTTGTAATTCCAAATGAAAAAAAAAGTTTACTGTTTACTTCCACATCAACAAATGCTCCACAAACTCACAGGGACATATACATAAGAACAGAACATCAACACAAATATCAAGATAAAATAGCACTGGAAACCATTTCTCTGATTATGTGTTAAACGCTCATTGGCAATCTCAATTCTAGGGAATGAAGGTGCATTGTAGCCAATGAAAATTCAAATAGTGCATCAGAAATGAAGAGGTAGGTTAACATTAGGAATATCGTAGAGGTATTCTGCATACACGTTTTTTCAGAATAAAATCTTTGCAAATGCAGGGGCTATTATCTAGAACAATGTTGAGTGTCACAATGGTTTGCTGCATGCTACATGCCTTATCTATTAGCAAACCAAATCATGTTATGACACCATTACCTAGAAGCTTGATGGAAGCTTTCACTCTTGGCAAAGGGTCTCAATAAAAATACTGGCCCTTCTTTACTTAAGCAACCTTAAGTACTACTCCAGAAACTAAGAAAATGTAAAGGCGATTTCAATTCTTGCTCGATGGTTCCATTAATAAGATAATGGTGGTCTTTCTAAATTTACCAAACATAAGAAATAGTCCAAAACTAAGCGAATGAACTTTTAGAATTCAGAAAGCATGTGAATTATATTCAGAAAATAAATTCCACATCATGCAACAATTCAATCATAAAACCTTACAAGTATTTGGAAAATATTTTTTGCAGCATAACTTTGGTAAGGGGATCATTATATCACTTGAAATCTATGTTGCATGGGAACTCATCCCCCCGAGAAAAACCCATACCCACCATTCTGACAATTTACGGACTTCATGACCCCTAGGAAACGTCCACAATCTGTTGTGGACTTCATCAGGGATTCAGGAACTTGCTGATCGTACCTTAGACATTCTGGGCAGATTTCGGTGATGTTCCATGCAGATTTCAGAGACGTTCTAGGCAGAATTTAGCGATGTTCCAAGTTTGTATCTTCAGTTTTGACGTTGGACATTGATGACTGGACACTGATAATTTTCCCAATCCATATTTTTTGTATTATACTGAATTTAAATCTACATCTGTATGAGTTGCAGATCAAGACATGGGTTTGGTATGATGGGTTTTGATTGGGTTTTTGATGATTTAACTATTGCCTTTTCACCAACATTATTGCAGCAATCAAAGACTCCATGTCAACAAACCAACAAATATAACATCTCAATGGTCTGACCCTTGTGGTTATTGCTCTTATTCTCATTTTTGGCGTCATTTTAGATTTTATATATCGTACATGGGTGTCCAGGAGTTATTCAAATCTAGTTCTTCCACAATCCCAACCCAAAGCATTGTCAAAACAGTCAGATAGTAGTGACTCGGACTGGGTACAAAATTTTTTAATAAAATTGTACTCAATCACATTTTTAATCTGAAATATGAATCTAATCTATTTACAAAATGCATACATGTGTATCCAAAAGTGTTTTGTAGTGGTTTTCAACACAACTATAAAAATCTGTAGAACCTATTGAAAATGGAATACATTTTAACATAATCACCATCCACGAGAAATACCAGGAAGAAAAGTTGTTATAGAGATAGGGATTCGTCTCATAGACACTTCATGGACCCTATTGCAAATTAAAAATAGTTACACTTATGTTTCCTAAAGCCAACCTCCATTTTATTCATGTCCAGGTGCTAATAATGATAATGTAATGTCAGTCATCCCTTTTATTAATTGCCCAAACCTTTCAGAACTAGTAAGCGCCATGCATAATACCATATAGTATAGACTATTACACTTACAAGTAGCTACAAATGTTTATGGTGAATTCTAGATATTTCATTTTTTTAATATATATATATATATATATTAATGTCATCCCCAACCCACCATCCCTTGAAATATTTGGGGGTGCGTCCCTTGTTTCCACCATTCCTCTATTCCGAAAACCAATGGTGTTGGCTTTCAGGTTACTTTGAAGTGTTTAACTTTACATCATGATCTGGAAAGAAAATTCAAGAAGAACTTAATATAAAAAGATAAAGAACTTTCTCACTTAAAATGTGATTGACATTAAGAAATACTTAAATTACTTAACTAAGGAAATTAATTCTTATAGAGTTGTATCAAAGAGTTGACTGCACAAATCAAGGAATTAAAAGATGAGAAGCAATGCAATCAACAACCTAACAGACAATCTTCACTTGAGAAAAAAGGAGAGGAGAAACTGAAACCTCGGTTCTACGGTCCTTACAAAGTAGTCAGAAAGGTTGGAGAGGTGGCCTATGAACTGGAGCTTCCAGAATACAGTAAAATTCATAATGTATTTCATGTATCAAATCTCAAGAAAACAGTGGGGTAACACATCGCTCCATCCACCGAGTTACCTCCATTAGATGATGAAGGACTCCTAGTGCTGATTCTAGAAAAGATTCTACAGGTTTGAGAGAGGAAACTCAGAAACAGGGTAATCCGGGAATACTTGGTACAATGGAAAGAATTACCTATTGAAGATGCCACATGGGAAGGAGAACAGGTATTGCAGCATCCTGCTTTATAGTTACTTGAGGACAAGCAATTTCAAACAGGGAAGACTGTAATGTCCTCTTCTAAATAAGCATCTGAGACACCCGTTAACCTATTTAATTCCCATAGGTTCGAGCAGGTATCAAGAAAAGGGAATTGACTGAGGACATTTAATACAGGAAACAGAAAGGAACATCTCTTCAGTATTATTACATCATCAATATATTAGAAAAGGCCATCAAAGCAAATATCAAAAAGCATGCAAAGCATGCATGCCTTATTTCCAACGTGCCCCCATGTTTTCGGGACGCGGGAGCATGGGAGCGGGCAAGAACACGATGGGGACGTGTCGAGACCACCCCCAAATTTTAGGGAAATTCAAGGGGGGCGAGGGGGCGTCGAGGTCATAAATAATAAAAATATATATAAATTTTAAAATTATAAATGATAGATAATAAATATCATAAATCCTAACAATGTAAATTAAAATTTAAAAACTAGCAATTTAATGATAATCTAGCAACGTAAATTAATCTAACAAGCATGTTACACAAGTGACAATTCAATGATTCATTGATTATTGATTCATCATGAACATTTTCAAATTGTACAATTTGTCATTTCAATCTTGATATTCATATTTCAAATTTGATATTTTAATTTCAGCCATTGTAATTGAAAAATTGAATCAATGATATAATATATAGCATGCATTTTAAATACTAAGTTTGAAACAAAAATAGAGACTGAAACAGTGAAACATCAATAGACAATAGTAAATTACTAAACTAAGATTGCTCAAAGAGTCAAAAATTTAAAATAGCCATAGGAAAGAGTCAAAGACTCAGTCATTAGTGATCACTAATCAATATTTGCAGTCAAGAGTAAAACTAACATAGTAACAAGTAACAATGGACACTAATAACTAAAAGTAGCTGAAAGAAATCATAACAAAACAAGCATCAAGGAGTCAACTCCATTGATTGGTCCTCTACATCCATCTGTTGCATGAAGGCATCGAGACCATCAATGGGAATGTCATCATCTGCATCTGAGTCACTCTCAGGAGTAACCAATGGCACACCAACCAAACCATGTTGCATTTCATCCGGTCGATCCTCCTCGTCTATTTGTGCAATGTCCTCTAGATCCGCATCCCATTGTACAGCAAGTCCCATCCGATACTCTGGTGTCTTCCTATGTGCAAGACAAAGGGCACTGTGCACTGCAACTAGCTTCTCAGCGCTCCTAGAAGTAAGTCTATTCCTCTCGATAGAGTGAATGAAGCTATAGGTCGACCAATTTGCTGCAGAGGAACTAGCAATCTAAGACAACAAACGAATAGCAAGATGTTTGATCTCTGGAGCCTCATCCCCATGCATGTCCCACCAACCAACGAGGTCATCCTGGCCTAATTCACTACGATCTTCCTTGGCATCAGGCTTGTTGAAGAGACTTTTGAGACCTACAAACTGAATCCACTATCTCCAAAGTGTTTGCCCCTCCCCTTCACTGTACATCTTTGTAATGGTAATTCGAAAACCCTTCTTCATCTCTGGATCCTAAATGGGAGCAATTCTACCAGGCCTAGAAATGTACCATTTTGGGTTTAGTGCATAAGCTTCCATGTGCAAAGGTGTGTTCATTCGATCCCACCTACGCTGAATAATGGGTCGAATTTGGTTCGTGTAGAACTCCAAGGAGGGCTCTTTCTGACAAATAACTTCCCTTACCTTGCCCAACATGCTGTCAAAAGTCTCATAGATTTCTCCAAGACTAGGAGAATCAATGTCAGTGTAGCGAATGATCTCAACTATAGGGCGCAGGAATGAGACCAAATAACTGCAATCCACCCACCAATCATTATCTAATATCTGAATCTTGGTCCTCTTCCCCTCCTCTGTCTTGGATTCAGTCCACATGTTCCAATCTGGAGTCACAACCATGGCCTGCAATGCTTGTTGTATCTCCAACATCCTCTCCAATAAGAGAAAATAGCTGGCATATCTAGTATCTGTGGGCTTGAGGAATTCCTTCCTCGAGTGCGCCCTATACATGGCTAAGGAGGTGTGGTGGTTGCAAATAAACATCTACACATCCCTTGCAGTTGATACCAAGGTGGATACACAATCAATTTTTCCAATGTCTTTCAGGGAATTGTCGAGAGCATGCACACAACAAGGGGTCCAAAATATATGCATATACTTGCTCTGAACTAGTAAATCAGCTGATCTGCACACTGTTGCTGCACCTATCACAACCTGCACAACATTCTCAGGCCCAACCTCCTCTATAGCATCCAGAAGAAGCTCAAATTGAAAAGTTGCATCTTTGCGCTTACCAGAACAATCAATAGCTCTAAGAAAGACTGGCCCTTCTACGCATGTAACTGTGATGTTAATAACTGGGCGTTTGGCAATCTCTGTCCACCCATCCATAACAATAGAGCAACCTGACCTCACCCATACCTCTTTCATCTGCTCTTTCTGCACATTAATATTGGACACTTGCCTCTCTAAAATCACTGTCCTCACCTTGTGCTCACTTAGGGGCACATATGAGGGTCCCGATGATGCAATAGAACTAACCATCTTCTTATAATAAGGAGAACGAGCAACATGGAAAGGAATGCCATTGGCAAAAAGGAATTTTCCAATGGCATCATCACGACTAAGCTTGCCATACATCTTTGTAATGGGTGGTTCTATAGCACAAGAACAAGAAACCTTCCTTTTTGATGAAGATGGCTCAGTAGGAGGTGGAGGCATACAAGTAAATGGGTTAGCTTTCCTTTTAGAACTTGCATTGTGATCTTCTGTTGATGTTACTTTTTGGCTAGAGAATGTGCCCTTAGCATCTGCTGCCTTTTGCAACCTCATAAGCTAATTTCTTTGCAACAAGGTTAGCTTTGCACACACAGAAACCCCTTTGCCACCAATGCTCAAAAGGTGTTGTCTAACCCGACTATAACTCCTAACCCAAGGATGGCCACAAACATTGCATACCCAATGACGTGATCCACCACCACTTTTCTTGCCTTTCTGGTTGTTTGAAGGAGCATTTACTAGGCTTGCATTTAGCAAAAGTGGTTTCTTGGGATTAAACGTCCCCTTTGCATATTGAACCAATGATTTTGATGGGTTGAGATCGAAATTACCTTCTCCTTCATTTTGACTTAACCTGGTTGATGAGGGATTTCCACTCCCACTTCCAATCTCTATCCCAAGTCCAACACTAGAGTTACCCTCTGTCTGAAAATCAATGTCACTATCATTGCTGCCACTACTATTTCCATTGCTAGAGTTGCTCATATTGTTGGTTTGAAAATCGAAATTGCTAGGTGTAGTTTGATTTTTCAATTTTGGCAACCTCCTGCAACAAAGCATTTAGATTTTATTGTTTTTTTAATTTCATGAATCATTAACAACTTAAAAAGTTAAATAATGAATCATGACTGTTAAAAATTAAAATTTAAAAACTTAAACAATAAAATTTAAAAATAAAACTTAAATTTTAACCATCATTTTGTCATTTTTAAAATTAAAAGGCTGAAATAAATAATAAATTTGTAAATAAAATATTAAAATTTTATAGAGACAATTCAATTTAAAAAAAAATAAATTTAAAATAACAAAAATATAAAAAAAAATTGCAAGCCCTACCCGCGACCTACTGTTCCTTTGCACCGACAACCTGCTGCTCCTTTGCACCGACGATCTCCTGCTCCTTTGCACCGGTGACCTGCAACTCCTTTGCACCCGCGACGTCAGTAGCAACCTCTACACCCGCGACCTCTACACCAGCAGGCTCGGGCCTCTACACCAACACCCGAGTCTCGACCTCCTTGTTTGCACCTACAAGCTTCCAAGCTTTGCAGGATGGTGTGTTCAAGCTCCGGCTCGAGCTAGGGCTCACTCCCACTAAAATGCCGCACACTCACACTCAGTCACTCACGCTTCGGAATGGTAAGACAGCACACTGGGGTTAACGACAACAGAATGGTAAAATAAAGAAAGGTAAATACTAAAATATAAAATTTAGGTTTTGCTTTTAAGTTTTTTTTTGTTTTTTTATAATTTCGATTTTTATTAAAATTTAAAAAAATTGTAAAACTGTGGGGGTGTGTGTGGGAACCCCGCTTTTCGAGGAGGGGCGTGTGGGCGCCCCCCACAACTGGGGCGAGCTTCAAACCTGGGAGGCGCGCCCCCACATGCGTTTTTGCGTGTTTCTCTTTTTTGGGGGCAAAGGGAAACGTTTCTGGAGGAGCCCCCAAGCCCCCGAGGCGTGGGGAGCGAGGGGGGCGAGCGCCCGACCTTGGGGGGCGAGTTTCTGTGGAACACTGCTTTTTTCATAATACATAAATTAATGAGCAATTAGGTTTGCATGCATGCAAAGGTAATGTCATGCAAACCCTAAAAGTTATATGCAAACGCTAAAAGCTATATAAGAAGATAAGTTGAACCACAAGGGTATCTATGATCATTATTCACTTTTGAATTTGGTTTCGAGAGCAGCAATAGTCGTAGTCGTAGCAGCAAGTTGGGGTTGGAGACGGGAGTCTTCAGCTAGGAAGTGTTTTCGACAGTGAAATCTATATGCCCTAATCACTTTCCGGATAGATCACTCAGATATATCATCAACATCTCAAGCATTCATTACTCTACAGAGATTTAGCACACCAAGGAAGACAAGTTCACTGGGATCACGTTTCTACTGTTGGGGGTGTATCGGAGATCCAGGAAGCAATTCGCAGAGGTCCAGAAACTTCTAATTTTCTCTGCATGCTACTACCATCATCACCGGAGGGGTCATATTATTATATCGGGAGATCATCAAGCCATCTACTATTCATCTGTAGAAGTTACAAGAAGAAAACACAGGAGGCAAGGGCATCACCCTTCCTGAGCAAATTAATTCGCTACTGATCCTAGAGGAGGCAAATCTTTCGCATGTGTCAGTCATTCTCTTCAGATAGGCCATACAACTATTCCTAGAAAGTTTTGGCATTGTCGACCAAGTATTGGAGTTGTTTCGAGGAGATCTCTATCAAATGAAAGACTTTTTTATTATGCATGGGCGTCACCTCTGAGCAGGCATCACGTTTTGGAGATTTGGTGGATGCAATGGTGTGCATGTCTTTTGTATACCGAAGAATCTTCACAACTATAATTCCTGGTATGTTACTAAAATCTTACTAATTCCTATTTCCTATTTTATCTCCAGATCTATCATATTTAACGCTTTTTGGCATGTAACCTATTTTGCATGCAAAATCAATTATTTCTCAAAAACACCTGAAATACATAAACTGCAAACAAATCGCCATTACCTCTTGGTATAAGGATAGAATATCAGATTGGGATATTACAGTGATATCAGAGCATGTTCCTCTCCAGCTGTGGGCTTGAACATGAACGATAAATGAATCCAGAAGAAACTACTTTTGTGACTTATAGAAGAAGGAAGGGAAGGTACACAGAGGATATAGAATTTGAAGAGATTAAGTTGGAAGACACATATTCAGGCATGGACCTAACATGGATAGAGGAAACGAAACAGGGGAAGATGAAGACAGAATGGCATTCCAGAGCTTGGTTAGCACCTTAAATGACTTAGCTAAAGGGAAGAAAGAAGTGTTACATGCTATAAACAAGTTGGTTCTTAAACTAGAACAAGGTCAGAAAAGTCTACCAATTTCACCAAGAGATAGAGGATCCACCAGTGTTAGCGGAAAACATGCGTACACTCATATGCAGAACACTCCTCACATATACAATTAAGCTTTGAGACCTACTATGCCTTACTTTCTGGAAAATGCCATTGTAGGACCAGTCATGCCAGCTGAACCTAGTGAACCATTTGGGGCTTATCTACAAGTATACATGGATTTGAGAGATGAGCTCCATTCAGTTATGTCATTCTCAGACTTCTGCCATATGAAAAGCAGGAACCAACCAAGGAACTTTAACAGAGGGTTTACTCAGAACTATGAATTACAGAAAACCGTAAGCAGGTTGACCATTCCTAATTTGGACGAATCTCGCAGTTGTTCAGCGAGAATATGGGTCCAGAAGTGCTAGAAAGGGGAAAAAAGGAAGGTCTTCTATCATTGCATGTGTCCTTGCATGCTAGAAGACATTAAACAGGAAGCCAATTGTATTAATGTGATTTTCCTAAGTTTAGACTTAGGGAAATACATTAATTAGTCTAATTTGATTCTGACTTAATGGAATCACTTTTATAAAAAGAAAAGTGAAACAATTTAGGATATGGCTAATTTAATCTTGGCCATTGATCTCACCATAGGATCTCATCCATTGATCCATAGTGAGGGTTAGGGTTTTCGCTTGGCCATTGAATAAAAAGAAGATTTAGTGGAGAGGACACACACAGAGAGACACAGACAATCAGGGAAGTCAAACAGAGAAGTTTGCAGAAAAGACAGAGGAAGACTCACCCAAACAATTCGTCGAGTTACCAGGCAGAGCACAGGGCCATACAAGATCAAGCAGAGGGAGGTCATACACTGCAAAGCACGGTCGTACATCAACCGTACGAATTTCGTACATCTGACGCAGGAACAGTAAGGATCTATACAGCTAATGCAAAGGGTTGTACAACTGACGATGGAGGCTGTACAGGTGACGCTGGAGGTCGTACAGCTGCGTAGGGAGGCCATACTGTTTGCTACGCTTGCTCAATGATTTTGCAAAGGTTCTATTTTTCCAGGTTGGGTGTATTGATCCACTGGATTGTATTTGTTCTATATCTCCATAATAAAATTTCATATTTAACTGCTGCACCGGTTTTCCCATATTGGGTATTTTCCGAGGGTTTCCATACCCAAAAATACTGTCTCTATATTGATGTGATTATTGTTACATGTTTCTCAATATTTATTTTTCATTACATTACTAGTTAAGAAACTCATGTGTAGTTATCAATAAAAATTAAAATATACTGTGTAGCTCATGATTGAGTTTTAAAGAAATTTACATGGTATCAGAGCCCTAGTGAGCTAAATCTAAGAAACTGTAGCAGTATTGATAGATCAAGGGCATATCTATTGAAGACACAAACCTAGAGTTCAGATCTAGGGTTTGACGAGTACACTTCAATATGGTCGTATAGTTAAGAGATGAGGGCAGACTCCAAGGGGCTCAAAACTTTCCTACTTGGAAAGAAAGGATCACAAGGATCATGCATGTCAGTGATGCAGAGGAGCACAATGACTCCACGAAGGTTACGCCCACAGATCCAGCAGAGTTGGCAAGATGGAAGAAGTTAGACTCCAGAGCTATGTTGATCATCTTGGATGGCGTAAAGGACCACATAGTCCCTCACCTTTCCGAGAAGAAGACCACATTGGAAATTTGGAAGGCTTTGGAAGGACTTTACCAAAGCAAGAACGAAAACCGGAAAATGGTGCTACAAGAGAGGATGCGCAGTACCAAAATGGCCAAGGGCAAAGGAGTGGTGCCTTCTCTCACAAGGCTCACACAGATCAGAGACGAGCTTGGAGCAGTTAGCTCTAAAACTGAGGATGAGGAGCTAGTTCAGATAGCTCTCAATGGCTTTTTTAAGCCATGGGACACATTTTTAAAAGGTGTGGTGGCTAGGGAGAAGCTCCTTGACTAGCAGAGATTGTGGGATGAATTTGTGCAGGAGGAGACCCGCATAACTCAACATTCAGGTTCACCCAGCGATGCCCCACAAATTGTGGATGAAGAAGCTCTAGCCCTAAAAGGGAAGAGCAAGGGTAAGGAAAGGAAAAAGAAGGGTGGTAAGAAGAACCTTGACATGTCCAAAGTCAAGTGTTTTATCTGCCGCAAGCAAGGACACTTTGCCTCCCAGTTCACAGACATGAAGAAGAAGAACAATACCCAGATGGTAGGATCTGCAGAGGTGGAGGAGTTCAGCAAAACTTTTGTCGAAAACTTTTGTCTGATAGCTTGCAGCGTTTGGTACGTAGACAGTGGAGCATCTTGTCATATGACGTGACAGAAGAGGTTCTTCAAGAGCTTACATGAGGGTGGATTAAATCTCCACATTGAGCTACATGATGATGCGCAGTATTAGGCACAAGGAGTTGGTACTAATTCGTTTCAAAGGGAGTCTAGAAAACCCCTCAGTTTTGTTGTCGTATTGTATATTCCGGAGTTGACCAAAAACCTCATTTTGTTTCCACCCTGGAGGACAACGGATTTCAAGTGAAATTCCGAGACCATAGAGTGTATATCAAGCCCAAGGGGACAAATAGAAGTTTCAATCGGGTGATTGGGATCCGAAGCGGGAAGGTGTATAGACTACACTTCAAGTCTGCAAAGGCTCTGGTCAGTAGCAGCAGCAGTGAGGATGAACTGTGGCATAAGAGGATGGCACACTTACACCATGGAGCACAGAAGCATTTGAGACAGACAGTCATTGGAGTTCCTCATGTATAGGAGGAGAAGCATAACCACTGCAAGGGTTGTGCGTTGGGAAAGAAAATCAAGAAACCTTTCCCACAGAGTGAGCACAAGTATAAGGGGATCTTAGACTTAGTGCATTCGGATGTTTGTAGACCCATGAGTGTCCAATCGTTTAGTGGCTACAGTTAGTGCATCACTTTCATTGATGACTATTCAAGGAAGATATGGACCTATTTCCTTAAGGCCAAGTCAAAGGTCTTTGAGCGGTTTTGGGAGTTTAAGACTCTCGTAGAGAACCAGACAGGAAGGAAGATTCGAGTATTGAGGACGAACAACGAGGGTGAGTATACTTCCAATCTGTTCATGGATTATTGTGTTAGATTTTTACAGTTTAATCAATATAATTTAGGATCTTATCTGAGAGAATATCATGCACAACAATAATCACAAGAGACACAAATATTTTCCTTGGAGAAACCATAAACGAGAAAACCCAGCAACTTCCTCAGAGATAGAATGAGCACCAGTAGCAAAAAGTAAAACCCACAAGTATAAATATGATCTTCGACAACTACTCTCTCTCTCACTTGTGCGAGCTAGTTCTCTCTCTCTCATGCCCTGTTGATAAGTGAGTGTGTGTGTTCAAATAGAGAGTCGCACTCTTTATTTATACTTTAACTTGACTTGTCTTTTTCCCTCAACAGAGCCAACTTCTGTAGGAGAGTCTAATAACCCTAATACAACTTAACTCTGCGGTCTAATGCCCCGAAATACAATGGAGGGTTAACCTAAATGACTTTACATGACTTAATTACATTAATGACTCTCCCAATTGAAGGAACTGTTGATGTATTTGTAACTTCTGAATGTATTCACTTGTATATTTTATATTGTATTTCATTGTACCCCGATGGAGATGTTTGTTCCTCCGATCGGGAGAGTCATTAATATAATAAAGTCATGTAAAGTCATTGAGGTTAACCCTCCGTTGTAAGTCAGAGCAATAGTCCCCACAGTTGAGGGGTATTAGAGTTATTAGACTCTCCTAGTGAGGTCGACCCTGGAGCGTAATTATCAAGTGGAAAACAACTATAAATAGAGAGTGAGACTCTCTATTTGGAACACACACTCACTCAACAATAGCGCATGAGTGAGAGAGAAGTAGCTCGCACAAGTGAGAGTGAGAACAGTTGTCGGAGATCATCTTTGTGTCTTTGGGTTTTACTTTTTCTATTGGTGCTCATTCTATCTCTGAGGAAGTTGCAGGGTTTTCTCCTTTATGGTTTCCCCGAGGAAAATTCTTTGTCTCTTGTCTCTTGTGATTATTGATGTGCATGTTATTCTTTTAGATAAGATCCTAGATCATATTGATTAAACGATAAAAATCTAACATGGTATCAGAGCCTCTCTGAAAGAAGGCATTGTGCAGCTACAGGAACTAGGGCTTCCTAGTTGAAGGTGTTCTTTCACCAGATCATCAAGCAAGGAGGGCCAGGCTAACACGCCTCACTAGGGTGCATCTATTGGTGGTATCAGTTTCTGAATCAGAGAAGTTTCACTGTACAACCGAAATACAACTGCAATGGCAACAAATGGAAATTAGGGTTTCATGCGTGAAAACCCTAAAATACTAAAACTAGTAGTTTTGGTACATTCGCTATATCTCAAGATTGGAGAAGGCTCAGGAGCCGAAACTTTTACAGGCCGAAGATAAATTCTTGATGAACCTTGTGTAAGAGTTTCAACCTCATATTCGCTATATTCTAGGAGATATGATTCCTCCAAATCAGGATTCGATCCTCCTCCAGAATACAGTCATAAATAGGTGACCTAGGGAGATTTGCTATATCTCGGGCTAGGAAGATGTACCAGATAGGGCACAGACTGTACTTTCTATGGTAAAAGTTTCAGATCCCTAAGGTGAAACAGTGACACATGGAAGTCTGTAAAAGTTCGCTATTCTGAACAGTCCTGAACTAAGTCCCCTTGGGAAAACACGCACAAGTCCCAATTGGTGAAACCAATTCTGCTGTAACCTGCGGTGTTAGAAAGAGGACAGAGAAGGCTACCTCAATGCGACGTTTTAGACATAGAGGAGCAATAATTTCGAAGATACCGCAGAAACAATATCAGGCATTTTTGCAGAAGAAATTGGAAAACTAGGGCTTCTTCTTTTAGGAGCTTCCCTCCACTGTTTTAAGAAAAGGAGTACACTGGACAACTCGCCTTGAAGAGGCCCAACTTTCTTTCCAATCAGATATTTGAAATTCCAAGTTTTGAAAATTAGGGTTTCTCTGACAAACCCTAGATTAGCCAGCTCCAAAACCAAGACGGACACCTCAAATCGGTAAGATCTGAATTTTTTCTATTTACATTTGAGGTTCTCATTTCAAAATGACTAATCACACCAACTTGATGACAAGCTTGGTGAAGCTGACAACTTCCGAGTATGGAAGTATAGGACCTCTGTGATCCTTGAAGAAATTGACTTGGATCAGTATTTCAGTAAGAAAGGTCTAGGAGCCAGAGGGAGATGAGACTAAGGCTAGAGCCAAGAGAATCATTGCAGATTCTATTAAAGATCATCTCATCCCTCATGTGTCATCCTTGAAGACACCAAAAAGAAGTGTTCGATGCTATGACGAAACAATCGAAGAAGAATAAGACATTGTTATAACCACCTTGAATGGCCTCCCAAGATCATGGGATTCATTCATTTGAGGAATGTGTGCCAGAAGGAAGTGATTACGTTCAACAGACTCTGGGAAGAGTGCACACAAGAAGAAGCTAGACTCATAATAAGAGAAGCAACTGAAGATCAAGCTCTCACGATTCAAAGAAGATCCCTCAAGCAATGAGGAATATGAAGGACTCAATTCTTGAAGAACCTCTTATCCATCTTAGCATTTGGATAAGAAATGATGATGTCATGAATGAAGAAGATGATGAAGTTGAAGGCTCAAGAAGAAGTTTACCCACGAAACAAATAAAGATAAATATTTGAATTGTTTTTTCCTATATATCTAGTTGTTTACATGACATTGTTTAGTTATTATGCATGATAGAATGGTTGCATTAATGGTAGTATACTACTAATATGCATGTGATGGGTAAGTAGCCCATGGTGCTATACAACACTCCATTGCTACTTATCTAGAATGAAACCTCTTTGCTGACATATTGGATTAGTGCACAATCTCAATGATGTCATGGTAGAGATGGAAGGCATCTAGAAATTTTTCGTGAGATATGGATGAATGTTATATTGGCTTAAAATAGTTGCATGATTATATCTTTATGCATAAGAATTTTCCATTATGAATATGCCTTATGAAATGTGTCTAACCATACGACTAGTGCATTTGACTTGTAGGAAAGATTGCATACAATCACCTACAAGAAAAGAAGGATGAGACTTGTTCCGAAGAACAAGTGACGACGGTTCAAGAAATAATCTAAAATAAAGAATAGTATGACGAGGCTTCAAGAGGCCTCAGACACACTCTAGTTATGTGACACTGTTGAGCGACTTCATTGATGCAGAGCCTTCCAGCTATGAAGAAGTAGCCAAGAAGAAATTGAAGGAAAACACCAGTTCTAGAAGAATGATGTCTAGGATGCGGTATCGAGACCTGAAGGGAAGTCCATAGTGTCTTCCATATGGATCTACAAGATCCAACATGCAGTAGATGGAAACATCGTGGGATACGAGGCATGACTCGTAGCACGAGGTTTCTCACAGAAAGAAGGCATAGACTACAAAGAGACATTTGCAGCCACTAGGAGTTGAGACACATGACAGGCAGACTCATGTGTGCAAATTAAAGAAGGCCTTGTACGAGCTCAGAAGGAACCAATGGATAACACCTACATGAGGAGCTTGAAGATCACCTAGAGTAATGAAGATCTTAACCTTTATTACAAGGTTGAAGATGAACGCCTATAGAGGATAACAAGCTCACAGATGGGTGCAAGAAGAACTTTTCAAAATGTTCAAGATAGAGGATCTTGGCATCCAATGACCCTAGATGGATACATAGAATATTAGTAGCAGAGGAAGCTACTTGTCACTCTAGTGCATAATGTTTCAATACATAGAGTACGAAAGGCAAAGGGAGAATGATGCTCCACTTTAGAGAGAGTGACTGCAGAAGATCCTGAGGTTCGACATGGTACAATAGGATGGACAGATTACTGATGGCTCTAGGATTTACTAAGAGTAAAGCGGACTCCAACCTTTGCTCCAAGATTGAAGGCGTAAGACCAGTAATGCTCTTGTTATATGTCGATGACCTATTCCTGACAAGAAAAGAGGAACTCATTAAAGATGCAAGACGGAGACTTGCTGCCAAGTTCGAGTTAAAGGACTTGGGTATGATGCACTAGTTTATAGGCATGGAGGTGTGGCAGAGCACGGATGGAATCTCCCTTGGACAAGGGAAGTATGCAGTAGGAGATCCTAAAGAGGTTCGAGATGATGGACTGCAAGGCTATGGCCACACCTATGGCATCGAACCTGAAGCTATTGAGTGATGCTTCATCAAAGATGGTTGATGCCACGATGAATCATCAGATGATTTGATCTGTCTGACGAATACAAGACCAGACACATGCTTTCCTATGAACAACCTGAGCCAGTCCCTGATGGATCCGAGACATGCTAACCTAGTTGCAAAGCATGCAGTGAGGTACCTAAAGGCTACAGTTGAGTATGGGCTCAAGTATGATACGAATAAGAAGACTAAACCTGCATGGTTATGTTGATTCGGATTGGTGGCGCCACTGAGAAGAAGAGCACCTTGGTTTGCTTCTTCATTTTGATATCTAGTATGGGCTACTGGTTTGGCGGGATGGAGTCTTGAATGGCACTGAGTACATCCGAGGAAAAATATGTTGCGACTTGCTCGGCTATTTGTGAGGTAGTATGCTTCTTTTGAAAGATACTATTTGATTTGATTGATCTGACTTGCATTTTTGTATGATGCAGAGAGGAGCAGTGAAGCTCCAGTATGTGATCCAGATCGAGATCTCTCGAAAGAGGGAGTGATGAGTTCTAGCATAAGCCAATGAGACAAGTTGTCTGAGCATAAAATCCTGGCGAAGCTCGTAGGTTGCTCAAACATAATCAATCATGTAGGTTGTCCTCTGATGTAATCAATCCTAACGAAGCTCACAGGTTATCCTTGGACGTAATCAACCCTGATGTGATTCTATGCTAGAAATGGCCAGAGTGAAGTTTGAGTACTTTAAAGAGAAGCTTGGTGTTCTTCAAATTGAGGTTCCCTCCAAAGGGAAGTGATGAGCCTTTCCCCGAATGGTAGTAGGTGTGTCCCACCATGCTGGTGGATGTAAGTGCTAATCCTTTCTGACATGGTGGCAGGTTGGGCGTCCCATGGTCATATGTAAGTGCAGAGCCTTTCTGACATGGTGGCAGGCTGGGCCTCCCATGGTCAGATGTAAGTGCAGAGCCTTTCTCGGATGGTAGTAGGTGTGTCCTACCATGCCGGTGGATGCAAGTGTTGGAGCCTTTCCCGGATGGTAGTATGTGTGTCCTACCATGCCGGTGGATGCAAGTGCTGGAGCCTTTCCTGGATGGTAGTAGGTGTGTCCTACCGTGCCGGTGGATGTAAGTGCTGGAGCTTTTCCCAGATGGTAGTAGGTGTGTCCTACGATGTCGGTGGATGGAAATGTTGGAGCCTTTCCCGGATGGTAGTAGCTGTGTCCTACCATGCTGGTGGATGTAAGTGTTGTAGCCTTTCCCGGATGGTAGTAGGTGTGTCCTACCATGCCAGTGGATGTCAGTGTTGGAGCCTTTCCCAAATGGTAGTAGGTGTGTCCTACCATGCCGGTGGATGTAAGTGTTGGAGCCTTTCCCAAATGGTAGTAGGTGTGTCCTACCATGCCGGTGGATATAAGTGTTGATCCTTTCCAACATGGTGGCAAGTTGGGCCTCCCATGGTCGAATATAAGCGTTGAAGAAGATGAAGACCTACATGGAGGATAGGCCTACAACCAGCATGAAAAAGGTTTGGCTCTGTAGAACTTCCTATGACGAGTAAAATTGAGAGATAGCACCATTTGCTTGAGATAGCGGCAGCAGTGATGATGATGATGATGATGATCCAGCTTTGATGATGATCCAGTAATGAAGACTTGTGCTGATGAACTATGTCAAGAGAATACCTTCCTAGAGCCTTTCCTGGATGGTAGTAGGTGTGTCCTACCGTGCCGGTGGATGTAAGTGCTGGAGCTTTTCCCGGATGGTAGCAAGTGTGTCCTACGATGTCGGTGGATGTAAGTGCTGGAGCCTTTGCTGGATGATAGTAGGTGTGTCCTACCATGCTGGTGGATGTAAGTGTTGTAGCCTTTCCCGGATGGTAGTAGGTGTGTCCTACCATGCCGGTGGTATGTAACTGTTGGAGCCTTTCCCGGATGGTAGTAGGTGTGTCCTACCGTGCCAGTGGATGTAAGTGCTAGAGCTTTTCCCGGATGGTAGTAGGTGTGTCCTACGATGCTAGTGGATGTAAGTGCTGGAGCCTTTCCTGGATGGTAGTAAGTGTGTCCTGCCGTGCCGGTGGATGTAAGTGCTAGAGCTTTTACCGGATGGTAGCAGGTGTGTCCTACGATGTCGATGGATGTAAGTGTTGGAGCCTTTCCCGGATGGTAGTAGGTGTGTCCTACCATGCTGGTGGATGTAAGTGTTGTAGCCTTTCCCGGATGGTAGTAGGTGTGTCCTACCATGCCGGTCGATGTAATTGTTGGAGCCTTTATCGGATGGTAGTAGGTGTGTCCTACCATGCTGGTGGATGTAAGTGTTGGAGCCTTTCCCAAATGGTAGTAGGTGTGTCCTACCATGCCAGTGGATATAAGTGTTGAGCCTTTCCGACATGGTGGCAGGTTGGGCCTCCCATGGTCGGATATAAGCACTGAAGATGATGAAGACCTACATGGAGGCTAGGCCTACAACCAGCATGAAAAAGGTCTAGCTCTGTAGAACTTCCTATGACGAGTAAAATTGAGAGATAGCACCATTTGCTTGAGATAGCAGTAGCAATGATGATGATGATGATCCAACTTTGATGATGATCCAGTAATGAATACTTGTGCTGATGAACTGTGTCAAGAGAATACCTTCCTAGTTAAGAGGGAGTGTTGATGTATATGTAACTTCGGAATGTATTCACTTGTATATTTTATATTGTATTTCATTGTACCCCAATGGAGATGTTTGTTCCTCCAATTGGGAGAGTCATTAATATAATAAAGTCATGTAAGGTCATTGAGGTTAACCCTCCGTTGTAAGTCAGGGCAATAGTCCCCACAGTTGAGGGGTATTAGGGTTATTAGACTCTCCAAGTGAGGTCGGCCCTGGAGAGTAATTGTCAAATGGAAAATAAGTATAAATAGAGAGTGAGACTCTCTATTTGGAACACACACTCACTCAACAGTAGCGCATGAGTGAGAGAGAAGTAGCTCGCACAAGTGAGAGGGAGAACAACTGTCGAAGATCATCTTTGTATCTTTGGGTTTTACTTTTGCTATAGGTGCTCATTCTATCTCTGAGGAAGTTGCAGGGTTTTCTCCTTTATGGTTTCCCTAAGGAAAATTCTGTCTCTTGTCTCTTGTGATTATTATTATGCATGTTATTCTTTCAGATAAGATCCTAGATCATATTGATTAAACGATAAAAATCTAACAGGAACAAACATCTCCGTCGGGCTACAATGAAATACAATATGAAATATACAAGTGAATACATTCTGAAGTTACAAATACATCAACAGTCCCTCTTAACTAGGAAGGTATTCTCTTGACACAGTTCATCATCACAAGTCTTCGTCACTGGATCATCGTCGTCATTGCTGCTGCTATCTCGAGCAAATGGTGTTATCTCTCAAATCTACTCGTCATAGGAAGTTCTACAAAGCCAACCCTTTTTCATGCTAGATGTAGGCCTAGCCTCCATGTAGGTCTTCATCATCTCTGCGAGCAAGCCATCAAGTAGGTACATCTCAGGACTTATTATATGCCTCTTGCAAAACCTACAGAATCCTATTGTTACCTAATCTTCTTCAGATCATCTCATCATCACACAAACCACAACCCAGATACACATAACACAACACTTACATCCACCGGCATGGGAGGACAAACCTACCACCATCCGAGAAAGGCTCAACAATTACATCAACGACCATGGGAGGACTAACCTACCACCATGTCGAAAAAGCTTCAACAATTACATCAACGACCATGGGAGGACCAACCTACCACCATGTCGTAAAAGCTCGGCAATTACATCAACGACCATGGGAGGACCAACCTACCACCATGTCGAAAAAGCCCATGTGTATTTGCGTCTTCCAGACTCATCACTTTCCCTTAGACGGAACCTCGATCTGAAGTACACCAAGCTTCTCTCTGAAGTATTCAAACTTCACTCTGGCTAGCGGCTTGGTCAATACATCAACTCTCTGCTAGTCCGTCACAACATACTGGAGCTTCACTACTCCTCTCTGCACCATATCCATGATATAGTGATACTTGATCTCGATGTGCTTCGACTTGTCATGGAACATCTAGTTCTCAGACAATTTCACACAACTCTTGCTGTCGCAATATATACAAGTAGCATCTAACAAGAGATCAAACAAATCAGACAGTAGCTTCCTTAGCCATACTGCCTCACAACTAGTCGAACAAGCTGCAACATACTCTGCGTCGGCTATACTTAGTGCCACGCAGGATTGCTTCCTGCTAAACCAAGAGATCACACCTGATCCCATACTCAAGCAGCACCCCGAAATGCTCTTCCTATCAATGGCACTGCCTGCCTAATCCGAATCCACATAAACCTTTAGATTAATCTTCTGATTCACATCATACTTGAGCCCATAATCAACTGTACCCTTCAGGTACCTCAGAATATGCTTTGCGGCAATCAGGTGAACATGTCTCGGATCCGTCAGGAACTGGCTCAATGTGTTCACAGCAAAGCAAATATCTGGTCTCGTATTCGTTAGGTACATCAAGGATCCAATCATCTGACGATACATCGTGGCATCAACCGACTCTGATGAAGCATCACTAAATAGCTTCAGGTTCGATGCCATAGGTGTTCTCTTCACAGCAAAGCAAATATCTGGTCTCGTATTCGTTAGGTACATCAAGGAAACAATCATCTGACGATACATCGTGGCATCAACCGACTCTGATGAAGCATCACTAAATAGCTTCAGGTTCGATGCCATAGGTGTGGCCATGGCCTTGCATTCCATCATCCCAAACCTCTTCAGGATCTCCACTGCATAATTCCCTTGTCCAAGGAAGATTCCATCCGCACTCTGCCACACCTCCATGCCTAGAAAGTAGTGCATCATACCCAAGTCCTTCATCTCAAACTCAGCAGCAAGCTTCCTCTTCGTGTCAGCAAGCAACCCATCCTCACCTGTCACAAACAGGTCATCTACATACAGTAGAAGTATCACTGGGTTCCCTTCCTCAACCTTGTAGTAAAGGTTGGAATCCACTTTACTCTTGGTAAAGCCCAAACTGGTCAAGACGCTATCAATCATGTCGTACCATGTCCTAGTTGCCTGTTTCAAACCTTCCTCACACTCTCTATTTAGTGAGTGTGTGTTAAAATAGAGAGTCACACTCTCTATTTATACTTTAAGTTGACTTGTCTTTTTCCCTCAACAGGGTCGACTTCTCTAGGAGAGTCTAATAACCCTAATACAACTTAACTCTGGGGTCTAATGCCCCAACATACAATGGAGGGTTAACCTCAATGACTTTACATGACTTAATTACCAGTGTTCCATGGGGACTCGCATCCCCAAGTCGAAAGCTCACCCCCCCAGCTCCCCACACCTCGAGGACTTAGGGGATCCTTCTGAAACATTTCTCAACGTCCCCAAAAAAAGGAAACTTCATGAAACGCACAAGGGGGTGCGTCCCAGGATTTTGAAAGTCGCTCCGGCCATGGGGGACGTCTAGGCGCTTCTTCCCGAAATTGGGGAGAGTCTACGTGCCCCGCACGATTTTTCTCTTTTAATGTCTAAAAAGGCACAGTTAAAAAAAAACAAAAATAAAAAACAATAAAATAATACAAAACAACTTTAATATTAACCTACCTACTACTACTTACCTTCATTACATTGACCCGCAAGTGAAACAACAGCTTAAAGGTCCGTCGTGAAGTTTGCACGGGCTGTCGACGCGAACATTTACCCATCAATGAGTATTCACACCGTCGCGTCTAAGTATTGAACAGGTCGTCGGTCCCTGTATTCGACCCCGCCATTGTGAGGAAAAACCGTGATGGCGCTGTGTAGACTTTTCTCTGAAGAGCCCGGTCGTGAAGAGAAGGTTTGTTGCAGAGCCCAACCATGAAGAAAAGGCCTATTGCAAAGCCCGTGGCTATGAATAGAACTTTCCCGCAGTCATTAAGAGTGGGTCGTGAGAGCCGTGAAGAGAAGACCCGCCATTGTGAAGAACTTGAGCTGTGAAGAGAAGGCCCGTGACCCTGAAGATCTCGACGTCGTGAAGAGGAAATAGCTACTAATTGTTGGTTGTGAAGACGAGAAGAGGTTGTTGCACAGTGGATTGTGCATTACATTACAGAGGTAGATTTTTTTATTTTTTTTTAACAATTTGTTATTATTATAAATTTTAAGTTTTAACAGTTTGTAATTTTTATAATTTTAAGTTTTAACAGTTTGCAATTTATTAATTAAAAATCTCTTTTGAAATTCAATACGTGCTAGGCTCTAGCATACTAGGTTGTTAAAAAAATTAAAATTGTGTTTTAGGTTTTAAATTTTAATAAACATCAATGAAGTTTTTAGGAAAACACTAACATTTACTACTTACAGTTACAAGTTACAACAATACAAATTTTAAAATTAAAAGTCTAAAGCTTTGTTGTAGTAGGTTGCCACAAACCAGCAATACAAGCAACTCTACCCAATGCAATAGTAGTGGCAACAGTGACAGTGAACCTAAATATGGTTTTCAGACAGAGGATAACTCTAGTGTTGGACTTGGGACAGTGATTGGGAGTGGGAGTGGAACTCCCTCATCAAACAGGTTAAGTCGAAGTGAAGGAGAAGGCAATGTCGATCTTACCCCATCAAAGTCCTTGGCTCAATATGCAAAGGGGACATTTGATCCCAAGAAACCACTTTTTCTTTATGCAAGCATAGTAGATGATCCCTCAACCAACTGGAAAGGAAAGAAAGGTGGTGGATCACGTCATTGGGTGTGCAATGTTTGTAGCCATCCATGGGTTGGAAGTTATAGTCAGGTTACACAACACCTTTTGAGCATTGGTGGCAAAGGGGTTTCTGTGTGCGCGAAGCTAACCTTGACGCAAAGAAATGAGCTTATGAGGTTGCAAATGGCAACAGATGCTAAGGGCAAATCCTCTGGCCAAAATGTCATGTCAAAAGAACATCACAATGCAAAAGAAAGTTTTAAGAGGAAAGCTAAGCCATCCATTTGTATGCCTCCACCATCTCCTATTGAGACATCTTCATCGAGAAGGAAGGTTTCTCATTCTTGTGCTATAGGACCAACCATTACAGGGATGTATGGCAAGCTTAGCCGCGATGATACAGATGATGCCATTGGCAAATTCCTTTTTGCCAATGGCATTCCTTTCCATGTTACTCGGTCTCCTTATTATAAGGAGATGGTCTATGCTATTGCATCATCGGGACCCTCATATGTGCCCCCAAGTGAGCACAAGGTGAGGACAGTGATCTTAGAGAGGCAGGTGTCCAATATTACTATGCAGAAAGAGCAGATGAAGGAGGTATGGGTGTAGTTAGGTTGCTCTATTGTTATGGAAGGTTGGACATACATTGCCAAACGTCCACTTATTAACATCACAGTTACATGCGTAGATGGGCCATTCTTTCTCAGAGCCATTAATTGTTCTGGAAAGCGCAAAGATGCAGCTTTCCAATTTGAGCTTCTTCGAGATGCTATAGAGGAGGTTGGACCTGAGAATGTTGTGCAGGTTTTGACAGATGCAGCAACAGTGTGTAGATCAGCCGGTTTACTAGTTCATTGCAGGTATAGGCATATATTTTGGACCCCTTGTTGTGTGCATGCTCTCAACAATGCCCTAAAAGACAATGGAAAAATTGATTAGGTATCCACCTTGGTATTAGCTGCAAGGGATGTCCAGATGCTCAAGCCCACAGATACTAGATATGTGAGCTATTTTCTCTTAATGGAGAGGATGTTGGAGGTGCAACCAGCATTGCAGGCCATGGTTGTGACTCCATATTGGAATAGGTGGACAGAGTCCAGGACAGAGGAGGGGAAGAGGATAAGGCTTCAGATATTAGATAATGATTGGTGGGTAGATTGCACTTATTTGGTCTCATTCTTGCGCCCTATAGCTGAGGTCATTCGCTACACTGACACAGATTCTCCTAGTCTTGGAGAAATCTACGAGACTTTTCACATCATGTTGGGTAAGGTAAGGGAAGCCATTCATCAGAAATATTCCTCCTTAGAGTTCTACATGAACCAAATTCGACCCATTATTCAACGTAGGTGGGATCGAATGAACACACCTTTGCACATGGCAGCATATGCACTCAACCCAAATTGGTACATTTCTAGGCCAGGTAGAATTGCTCCAATTCAGGATCCGGAGATCAAGAGGAGTTTTCGAGCTTCCATTGCAAAGATGTACACTGAAGAGGAGGGGAAAACGCTTCTGAGACAGTGGCTTCAGTTTGCAAGTCTCAAAGGTCCCTTCAACAAGCCTGATGCCAAGGCAAACCATAGCGACTTAGGCCAGGATGACCCCATTGGTTGGTGGGACATGCATGGGGATGATGCTCCAGAGATCAACATCTTGCTATTCGTTTGTTCTCAAATTGCTAGTTCCTCCACAACTAAGAGGAATTGTTCCACCTATAGCTTCATCCACTCTATCAAGAGGAATAGACTTGCCTCTAAGAGAGATGAGAAGCTAGTTGCAGTGCACAATGCCCTACGTCTTGCACACAGGAAGACTCCAGAGTATCGGATGGGACCCACTTTACGATGGGATGTGGATCCAGAGGATGATGCATAGATAAATGAGGATGGACCGAATGAGATGCAGCATGGTTTGGTTGGTGTGCCATTGGTTACTCCTGAGAGTGACTCAAACTCGAATGATGACATTCCCATTGATGGTCCTGATGCCTTCATGGAGCAGATGGTTGCAGAGGACCAATCAATGGAGTTGACTCCTTGATGCTTGTTTTGTGTTGATTTCTTTTAGCAACTTTTAGTTTGCAGTGTCCATTGTTACTTGTTAGTTTTACTTTTGACTCTAGATATTGATTAGTGATACTGATGACCGAGTCTTTGACACTTTCCTATTTTTGACTCTTTGAGCAATCTTAATTTAATGTTGATGTTTCAGTGTTTTAGTCTCTATTTCAGATTTAGTATTTAATATTTAATATTTACTATTTGCTTGCAATATCATTGATTTGACTTTCAATTAAAAATAGAATGGTTGAAATATCAAATATGAATATCAAGATTCAAATGACAATTTGTAAAATTTGAAAATGATCATGATGAATTGCCACGTGTAACGTGCTTGTTAGATTAATAATAATTTACATTGTTAGATTAATTTGCTAGATTTTAATTTACATTGTTAGGAACTATGATATTTAGCATTTATAAGTTTAAAATTTTAATATTTTTTTATAATTTTTATGACCCCGCCGCCCCCCTCGAATTTCCCTAAAATTTGGGGGTAGTCTCCACACATCCTCGATGTGCATTTCCCCACTCCCACATCCCGGAAACTTGGTGGAACAGTGCTAATTACATTAATGAATCTCTCGATCGGACAAACAAACATCTCCGTCGGGGTACAATGAAATACCATATGAAATATACAAGTGAATACATTCCAAAGTTACAAATACATCAACATATTGTTCATCGAAGGGGATCAAGAAGGAGCACACCGTTCTTCATACCTCGCAGCAAAATGGAGTGGCGGAGAGAAAGAACAGGACATTGGTAGAAGCAGCCAAGGCCATGCTATTTGATCAAGGATTGCCACTATTCCTATGGGTTGAGGCATACAGGACCGTAGTTTACATTCAGAATAGGTGTCCCACACAGCTTTGGGGAGGAAGACACCCAAGGAGGTCTTCATAGGAACTAGACCAGACGTGAGCCGCTTGCGCATATTTGGGAGTGTCTGCTATTGTCACATTCATGCTGACACTAGGAAGAAATTGAACCCTTCTAGAGAGAAGGGGTTACTTGTTGGTTACAACGGGAATTCATCAACTTAATTCAGTCTAGGACTGAAGCTCAACCTGGGGTTGAGAGCCACTCTTTAAGAATGGAGGCACTTGGTTAGTAACCCAGATGTTTGCAGCTAGGAGACCCATTCTCAGGAAGAATGGTACCCTAGTCAGTTAACTAAGGCAGAGTAAGACCCTAGAAGGTACCTAGGGCCCCCAGTAGTCGCCTGGGGTTCTTGGTCTGGGAACAAGCAGGTTGATGCCATAGCAAAGTCCCTAACATGTGGTTAGGGCCCCTATATGTCTCTAGGGTATTTTGGTCTGGGACCAAACAGTTTCTTAGACACGAGGTCCAAACAGATTCTGCAGGATGAGATAGAGACTTACTGGTCTAGGACCAGGCAGATTCTTGGTCTGGGACCAAGCAGTTCCTGCAAGAGCACCCATGGTCAGTTAACCAGGTGAATCTTGGTTAAGTTGACCAATATGTCCTCTCTCCTAATCGGTTATTGCTAGGTTGTTTCTCAAGGGATTGGCCACCCCTTGATGATGTCCCTAGCACCAAATCCTTAGGAGCAGTATTGAGGACCAAAGGATCGTACCATCCAGTTTGGATCTTCCCCTTATACAATGATGATAAAATATAAGAAACAATGTACCTTGAGAGAGAAAATATTAAATTCCTTGGTCTTGTTGGTCCTATAGGAGTTGCTTGTCCACCTTTATGGTTCACCTTATCTTGTGAGTATGTGGATTGTTTTATTGTGACCCCCCCTTGGTTAACTCATGGTTTTTTTCTTACTTGGTCCTAGCACTCTTATTGTGTATGTACCTTTGTTATGATGACTCTTACCTTATTGGTTTTATCCTCTATCACATTTACTTTTTGGTTTTATCAATAAAACCTTTGGACCTTTTACTTTATAGTTTTGTTAATAAAACCTTTTGACTATTTACCTTATGGTTTTATTCTTATGACCTTTGGACCTTTCATAGTTTTATTGGGCCATTTTACTTTACGATTTTATTTTGGACCACTCTTGTTTTAAACCAAGACACTAATAAAAGAGTGATTATTCATTATGTTTAATATACGAGTTTTATCTCTCTTACCTGACTTCGACTACTTCCTTTGCACGTCTGCGTGACTATATCTCCGGCTGACCGAGTTCTCTCACAGTGACTGTTTGCACCAGCATGACCTGTGTCTCCTTCTGCACGTCTACTTTCTCAGCGTGTCTGCACCTCTGCATCTGCTTCCTCCACGCGACCGCACCTGCGTGTGACTATTTCCTCTGCACGTTTGCGTGAGTATACCTCTGCATGACTGCCTCCTCTTGCGTGGTTGTGTGTCCGCTTCCAACAGCATAACCGTGTGCTCCAACATGACTTCTCAGCGTGATGCTGGGTCTCTACCCTAGCTTGGTTTTATCACAATTATTCCTTTGCGTAACTGATTTTTCTACAGCAACATGACAGTTCACCTGTCTCTCGTTGAGTTGTGCTTCTTCCGCTCGTCGTGACCACTCCTCTGTTGAACTATAAGTGGACTGGAGCATCTACTGGCCGTGGGTTGTGAACTATCTTCCTTTTCTCCACGTGACTGTCTGCTCAGCTTAACCCTCCACCCTGTTGCACAACGTGAACATTCCTATCCGAGCATGACAGTAGTCTCTGCCCTAGCTGCTCCACGTAATGTGATTTCACCTGTCTAGCGTGACTATGGGTCACTACGTGTGACCGTATTTTTTCTTCCAGTAGCTTGATTCGGTGGTCTTTCCTGCCAGCATGACCATGCTCTATTGTTAAGTGTGACTGTGTTTGTCCCTGCAAGTATACTGTATAACTGTGTGTGCCTAGCAGTATGATTGTGTGTCTCTGCCCAGTATAACTGTGTGTTGCTGTTGCATGACTATGTGTATCTACCCAGCAGCGTGACTGTTTGTCTTTTGACTATACTAGATATGACTGGACTGCTAACGCCTGAGTATTGAATTGAAGTTTCTCTTCCTGTTGACTAAGAATCTGAGGTCTGTTTCTGTCTGCCTTAACCTTCTCTCTCAAGGTACAGCATTTGTTTACCCAGAATTGACTTGTCCCTTCGATGACAAGATCAAACCTAAAAGTATCCGAGTATAAGGGTGATTCAAATAATGGTTATGATTCTTTACTGCTGATATCTCCTGTACATTATTTATTATTTTGTTACTGTACATGGCATTTGATGAATCTCAATGACAAACTTTAACGCAGTGACCAATGGAGTGCTAAAGTTGAAAGAGATGAAAATTATGTGCGATTTTATTGTAGTTTAAATTGGTTGGAGCAGTACTATTCTGAATCTTGTTTTATTTTATATTTCTGTTCATGCATTAAAGTTTATTTCTTCTATTAAAAACTATCCTAATCCTAAAACTTTAACATGAATTGGCTGATATTTTCTTCAAGTGGGACCATGAATCGATTGCCAAGAAGACTCTCATAGATGCTACAGTGAAGGGTGCTATAGATTCCATTTGCCTTGTTAAACATTTTTCTAAGGCAATGATTTCTCCCCTCTTGTTATGTTATCTTCTCCATTCCTTTCACCTCATTTCCCATTCTATTTTCTAAATTCTCTTCACCATTGTAACTAGCCTTGAGCTAGATCCAACTTCTTAGGAAAGTGCTACACATGTCTTTCATCAGTGTACCTAACCAAAAGATATAAAAACTAAGGAAAACACACCAAACACACCTAAGAAGATATAATATCTAAAACTAAACTAAGTGGATATGATCATGTGTTAGTTATCATGGAGAATGCTCTTTTTGTTTGCTGTTATTTCATTTCTGCATAACTAAAACTTATAGCAAGCTTTATATTGTGTTGAATGCTATAAAGTATTCCAGCGTTGTGTAATTTGAACTTAACTATTTTATTCCTGCATTTTATTAAGTTATTTGCTTTAATTTGCATGATTACTATTGTTGGAAATCATACTAATATGCATCAACACTAAATCTTCTCGTTCAAAAGAGTTTCCTAAGTCTTAACCTTTAGCGAAGAGTTTCTTTGCTCGAGGCATACACTTACCTTTTGAAAGGTTAAACCAACTTTTGCTAAGTAAAATAAATTTAATTGTTGTTACAAACACTTCACTTTCAGCTATCAACTGTTGCTCTAATTATATACTTGAATGATCATTTGATATGTACTTGTTTATGTCAGCACTTTATGACCATTTTTGTTCAAGTAACTTATATGTTGGTAGCACGTTTATTCAGCAAGATTTCTTTATAAGTGAATCAAATTGCTAAACATTTTCCTTATATTGTTATTTATTTGATTTACTTGTAATATTCAACATTGCTAAAATCGTACTTGCTCAGGAATCTCTTGATTTCATAACATTAATATAATATATGAACAATTTTAAGTCATTATGTTGCAAATGAGTAGAGATATAAGTGTGGCCAGAAATTACATTAACCATTTTGTCATTAGCCATCCTTGGAGACTTGAACATATCCTCTAGATCTCCAAATTCCTCAGCTAGATGTGCTCTATTACAAAACATCTTTAACCTGGTATCATTACAAATCAATTAAACTGGTACTTGAGAAAGAGAGACCATCTTGGTGTGTCTTTAGACATTGCATGTGGAAAACCCCTAGTTAGTACCCTAGAAAGTTTAGTTGGGATCACCCCCCGTGGTTAATCTAGATTTCCTCTAGGGAATTTAGGAGACCTAAACAAAGAGAGGCCTACCTGTGTGACGCTTAGGGGTAGATCTCTGAGTTTTGCTAGTTTAAGCGGTCTATTTTGTTTGCAATCATAATACTGCTAAATTTTGCAACAATAGTGCCAAAAAACAAAAGATCAATGAAAAATATAGTCTTCTAAGACATTCCAATACCAGAACGAATTGTGTCGATATGTTGTTAAAGACAAAACTAGATTTCCATAAACAATTTACAAACTTCATGGTTGAAGGATATTTAAATGGTTCAATACAGTCTGGAAAACATAGAAGACAACCATAATACAATCTAGAACATGAAATATACACATACACAAGTACAAAAATTGGGAAATTAAGTATCAGTGTGCACCACAGACAAGTACAAACACATCCAAATTAATTGCAACTAAAGAGTATTTGATGTACATGAGTCCTTACATATATTAATATTATAAATAAACATGCATGCACATAACTCTAACACAAACAAATTATGAGTGATCATATGACTATAAAATAGCACACAATGTTCAACAAAAAACATAAAAAAATTCCCATCCACACACCCTATTGATTGCTTGCATACCTCCCTCTGTGTCTTGGCGTTTTTGCTAGCTAGTTAACATGTGCGCTTTCTTGTGCATGCTTCTTGATGTAAGTGAATATGAGTGGACAGGAGCCAGGATTCATAAATGTGTACATAGATTGGGAAGGCATTTATCATCCCAAAGAACTTCTCAAAACGATACGATACTTTTCCAATAAAATACAAAGCATTGTTCAGAATTGTGTGCGTGTATATATGAGTGTGTAACAAGGACAATAGTAGCCTGGACAAACCTGAGATTGGTATAAAATGCAAATCTCCTAAATGAAGATCTTCACATTCATGAGCTTTCCTATAAGCTTCTGGAACTATTTGAGAAAGATTTGCTAGGGCATCAAACATGCCTCCACTTCCCCAAATGCCAGAATTGTCAATATAACTGCAAAAAAACAGAATCTGACTTTATAAAAGACACTGAAATTTAATGCCAAAAAATGCATTCAAATATGATATTATCCATTTTATCTCCAACTGTTACCAAGTAGAAGGGCAACTTGAACATGTTTCTCTTCAGTTCATTCATTCAGACCCCTAAATTGTAGTTCACATTATTCTCAGGACCATTTGCTGGCCATCACCCCTATACGCATGTTGAATCTTGAACATGAACTGCTAACTCACAAAAGGTAATCTCCAAACACTGTCCCGGATCGGGGGCAAAAAGTAAATGAAATGTTCTATCAGGCTATATAAAGAGAGTAGAACAATAACAAACAAGGACTTGGGCTTTCCCTATCTGAATCAATTTTTTGTCTCATTATACAACCTTCATCAAATTTGAATTTATTAGACTGTTAGCAAAGTAGAAATCAGGACGTAACAGTTGGATTTCCAAAGTCTTTCCACAAGCTGTGGAAACACCGGTTTGCTATGGGAAGAAGAATTTCAAAATACTGCCATGATGTGTGCCTGATAAGCTCATAATTGGAAGCTCAGCCGCATTATTGTCAATGAATTGATAAAATCTTCTTTGAATGCATTGCATTTGCACACTTACTTGTTAGGACAACTTAAGCCAACATGCAGCTGAGTGTTGGAAACCAGAACCAGGAGTTCTGGGGACCAAAAGAAAGGCCCAGAATACTTGTAATGAGAGTTAGGAACCCAAGTACCAGATATAACCCATGGTATTTTTATTGCTCACCAGGTTGATATCTTCGGTTTACATCAAGCATTTGCTTTGAAAAAAAGGCTCAGAATAATTGTAATGACAGTTAGGACCACAAGTACCAGATATATCCCATGGCATTATTATTGCTCACCAGGTTGACATTCTCAGTTTACATCAAAAATTTGCTTTGGGAAATAATCTCAGATTCTCAAGTCCATAAACCCTCTTTATGGTAGTACAGGTAAGATCCCATTGTTCCATAATCTCCTTAATCCATTGAAGGAACTTCACAGAAGTGGCATTTTCCTAACTCCTTCCATGCCAAGTACTAAAGATTGCATAAAGTAGCTTGAGAATCTGGAACGATACTAACACACATAATATAGTTCTTTCACCACTTTGTGGAGGTCATCTACCAATACAAGACAACAATACTCAAAATGCATCCATTACATACAATGGCATTTATATAGTTGGACCTAGGTAGTGTCAGGCACTATATGCATTCCCTCAAAATGACTCATGCAGAGGGAAAGCTTATTACTAATAAGAGGGATAAGTAGAAGAATGGAAGGTGCTAACAAGAGGCTGACCTAACAAGATGAAAATAGGTGAGGCGCATCTCACTCGCATATATTATTAGAAGTGGGAAATAAGTAAGGTGGGCAATCTATAAACAACTGAGACATAACATGCTACTCCTCTCCATAAAGCTTAGACCTAAAAGCCTAAATTTGGGCTGTTGCTGCATGAAGTGTTCAAATTCCATCTGACATCATCTGCAGGTAGTTCTTCCACCTGATGAGATACTCCAAAATAGGTTTGTTGTGTAGGTGACAAGATCTGGGATTGATAACTGCTCCTGGTTCTAGAATTAACTTGCCTTACTCATATAACAAGGGCAACTTTCTATGAGGAGATGTGCTGCCCAATCACCTTATTAAGGCTTGAAACATGGAAACAATGTGGAGACATCAACTATCAAGAAGCTCTAAGGCCACGACTTCACAATCCTATAAAGGATTGTATAGGACCTGTAGAATTTAGGGGTTGGATTATGTTTTCCCTTCCTTGTGAGTGATCACTGTTTAAAAGAATGAAGCCAGAGATAAACCCATCCGCCTATTGCAAGTTAGGTTTCACTAAATCATTGGTCAATATACTGCTCCATCATGTTTTGTCCCAGTTGAAGTTTGTCCTTAAGTAGCATGAATGTTTCTTTAGTGTGTTGCAGATGACCCTCCACTATCAATACGTTTGGGCAACCCAACAGAAAACTCCTAGTGTTTGGCATTGGATATACATGAAGGGCGTCAAGGCGGGTCATATTGGTTATGATGTGTAGTATGTGGTATTATACCACCATTCGACCAACGAGAGCCACGTAAGCCACTGCGACAGTTTATCAAACATAAACAAAACAAGGTATACCTAAAAACATTTATTGACAGTTTTTGTTTGGTTGTCTATCTGAGGGTGATATGCACATCTCATGGAAAATTTAATTCCTTGGAGCCTAAAGATTTCCTCCCAAAAGTTGTTTGCAAACTAGTTACGTTTATCATTCATGACCACCTTAAAGAGTCCATGGAGTTGGTGCATTTCCTTCATTTCTACTCCTCGTCCAACTTTAAATTTTAACAAACTCACACCCTTAGAGATAAATTCCTAAAGCTCAAGATGTTCTTTAGATGAAACTAATAGGGGGTCACTATAACCTTACCAACCCTCTTCTAGGCTTTAAGCCGGCTATCCTCGACTCTAGGGGGACTTCTCTAGATAGGATCACTGGAAATTGACCTATGAAATTCAAGGTGAAATAAAAAGTGCTTCCAGCAAAACAATCTATTTAGGTATAAGAAATGGAATGGATGAAAGGACAAGGGACTAGTGTCTTCCAAATGGGCAAATGGAGTCAAAACTGTTGGATCTTATACTGTTTATATAATGTTACTTTATGTAATAAAGTAATAATGAGTAACAATGTCATAAAGTGAAATAAATCATACATAATAATAAAGTGAAATAAGCCATAATAATAAAGTGAAATAAATCTTATGTTTAATGTGATTAAGAAATTAGGCGAAGTTAGGTAAATTAGGTATGCAGTTCCTAAACAGGAATAACGGAACTCACTACACATATATGCAACACCACATTATTTAACTAGTGAACATTGCCGATAATAGATCTCTCATTAATTCACTCGTCTCTTGCATATTTATCCATAGCATAGTTCAAAAACAAATTCAAGGGAGACCAACCTAATGAGCTAGAGTAGCCAATGAAGCTGAAATATACAAGCTTCTATGGTCAAACTCCTTGCTGTCCCAAAATGCAGATATTTACCAATGTTATCAAAACCTAACCGGTTTTGGGAAAACCGTCTGGTCTGACTGGTTCAGAAGGTGTTCCACTCCAAATTGGTGCCTAAAACCGGAAAAGGTCAGTTCTGTATCAAATCGGCCAGCTTCAGTATGAAACTGACCAGTTCCGTATAGAATTGGTCCTCCTGCTCAAAACCGGCCAGTTTTGTACGGCACCGGCCTGTTTGTAGGAAGGCATATGTGAAGGTTCAAGGCACAAAATTTAAGGAAGAAAAAAAGGGAAACCCTACTTAGTAATAATCAGCAATAATAAATGGTAACATTAAATTCTTAAAGTAAGAATGGCATTCTCCTTATCTTTCATTTTCTATCGTTTACTTAAATTTGAATATTACCATTAATTGTTTCAGGGTATTTGAGAATGGTTCCAACCTCATCGGACTTCAAATGCAAAAAGTAGATTTTTTTATCCCATTCAGAATTCAACAGACTTAACAGTTTTCAAGATTTCAGGATTGCAACGTTTCCATTGGATTCTATCATGTTTGAGAGTATGTGATTGGCATTAAATCAAGCACATCAACCCCTCTCTATCTCATATTTGTCAATTATGTTATGGTCGAAGTACTACTCACAGTCACTTGATCGAACTGGGAGAAGTAGTAGGTATTATTGTAGGCCAATCCATTGGGGAACTAGGAACTCAACTAACACTAATGACTTTTCATATGTGTATTTGCCAGTGTTGAAAAACTTTCCGAAAAATCGCTGACTTTTTAAAAAGTCGCAATTTTTTCCCTAAACCGAAAAATTGGCTGGAAAAAATTGCGATTTTTTAATTTTTCAAAAAGTCGCGACATTTTCCAAAAAATCACGACTTTTTCAAAAAAGTCGCAATGGCTAAAATGGCAAGTCCCGACTTTTTCCAAAAAGTCTCCATTTTGGCTAAAATGGCTAATTTTCCAAAAATTAGCCATTTTGGCCATTTTGTTGTATACTTAAACCTTTCCTCCATAGTATAAATATTTCAAAACTTTGTTGTATTTGAAGATCAAACCATGCAAGGATAAGATATACAAAATATGTATCCATTTCTCAAAAATCACAATGGTAATTGAAATACTTTTTTTCACTATTAGGGAATTTTTTGAGCAAACGTATTTTGAGTGATCATCATAGCACATTGTAGGAAAAAAAGAGCAGTGTTTCGTGGTAGATGAGAGTTAGGGCCTAAGTCACCGCATTCGCCGTTTTTAAAGCATGAAAATCGAAATCCGCCGATTTTTATCCAAGCACGATTTTAATCATTTAAATTCGTCGAATTTCATCCTCTAAATTCAACCCAAGTCTATGATTTTTGTCCCCGCACGCACCTCCTGTCATTAATCCACCAGACGTTGAGAGAAATAAAAATGCATGAGTCTGTGCTTAGCGGATCATCCGATGCTCTCGACTGGAACTGCAACAGATCTTACAGTCAATGGTGGCTCTTGAGTATTAGTACTCGAAAGGCATCGAAAGGCAAACTAGAAATCAAAAAAATTGTTCCCCAGTTTGTGGTAAGATGATTCGTGGAAAACTAATTTGTGGGTCCGTGGAGAATGAGAAACAAGTTCGTGGGTTCATGGCAAGCTGGTTCATTTATATTTATAATGTGTTAAATGAAATTCTAAATGTTTGATGCATATTTTATTATTTGCAAACTTTAATAAAAAATTTAAGGCATTTTTTAATAAGTAAACTGGTTCGTTGGTTCGTGGCACTTTGGTTCGATTAATGATACTATAGACTATAGTAATTATGTTCAGTTTTATAAAGTTATATTTTTATAATGTATTTAATGATTTCATTTTTATAAAGTTATATTTTTATAATGTATTTAATTATTTAGTTTTATAAAGTTATATTTTTATAATGTATTTAATTATTTATGTTTATAAAGTTATATTTTTATAATGTATTTAATGAGCATATTAAATTTTATTAAAAAATTAGATGTATTTTTAATTATTTTTAATTTTTATAGTCTCGAATTTAATGCCGAATTTTATCACCAAAATTTTGAGTGCCGATTTTTTCACAAACTTCAAAGTCGCCGAACTCGAACACGAATTTGAACCAGGTGACTTAGGTTAGGGCTAAATGAGAGGCTCATGTTGGAAATTCAATTTGGGAGGAGTGAAAAATACATCTATGATTTATCACCAATATAAAACAAGAAATACATTTAATGGCTGACAACCAAATCAATAAAATATACCTTTCAAAAATTAGGTCTAAGTCATAAGATGGAGTGACAAATAAAAAGCATTTATGAAAGCCTTATATAAACCTAATCATTGGAGTAGGGAAAAATATGAAGTATGAATGGAAAATAGAATAAATTGTGAAGTAAAGATAAGATAAGATAATTTTATTAATGTCCACCAATGCCCACAAAGTAGGTCACCGGGACTGTCGATTACAATGATATGATATGCATGTGGGAGGATCAACCAATCTCCCGTAAAGAAAATACAATATAAAAGGATATAACAATACAAGTGAAATGGAGAGAAAAGAGAAGTAAAGATGTGTAAGGCGATCTAGTCTGTAGCATGGGAGAGCACTTGCTCCAGTTCCAACCCTATAACCCTGCACAGGGGCGAAGGAGCCCAGGTGGGCAAGATCCAGGAGCCAAAGTAATCAAGGAGGGTCTGGTACTCCTAACATCCGAGGCTGAACAAGCAGAACTGCAAGAACTATAGAAGTGTCTGCTGCCCTGAACCGGAACTGGTATGTGCAGGGCGCCCTCTAGAACGATGCTGGCGGGGTCTGTAAGGTCCCGAGCGCCTCACGAAGGGGGGTCTGGTGCGGAGTTGTGGCTGAGATCTCATGGGTCGAGAACTTCCAACCCTTACTGATATGGGAGTTGGGTCGATATCAAGGTCAATAGATCTCTTGGTGCCTCTAGAAGAAGGTAGCCTGCTGAAAAATGCCGTGATCTACTATGTGGTGTTTGGTCTGGTAGGAGGCTGGAGGAGTTGCGCTCGAAATCTGAGGGCCTCCTGGATATAGAGCGCTAGACATCGCTGATCGGTGTACCTGAAGAAGGCGGCTAAAGTTTGAAGGCCCTTGAACAAACAGAAGAAGCGTCCTTTGATCTCATAGTAGACAGGATACCTGAATATAAAATGTGGCTTGGTTTCCACTTCCTGAAGGGGGCTAATCTTCTCTGATCTATCAATCTGATGGTCTGACTCAACCCGAACTCTATGAGAGCCTACTCAGAACTATCCGAGAGGGATCCCAAGAGCGTGCATCCAATGGCAAAACGAATACTGGGCCCGAACAATGAGCCCGGCTTTGAACTCCAAGAAATCCTCAGCATAAAAGGCCATTTTTGGGCGCAATCCTCCTAGAGGATTAATCCAAGTAACCTAGATGAACTGCTTGTAGATATCGTCTCTGATGATCTTGTTTAACTCTTGTCTGGTTGGCAGAAGGTGTCCAGGAGCATCCAGGGAGTACTGGAATGGGGGAAGACAATCTAACTGGATCCCTACTGAAGCAAGAAGGTTTGAGACCCCTGTGAGCCAACATTTGGTCCTGCCTGGGTGGGGAGCGTTCGCTATAGTCTGAGCAGAGCAATAAGCTAGAAAAGGGTACCTGTCTCGGCCTTTGGTTGAGTCGACTAATCCTCGGATGCAATGTAGGAAGGAAACAAGTCTGAAACTGTCTCGAGGCGGAAGGGTTGGGCTCCAAATTCAGTGAGGACAATGTGCTGTGGTACTGTCTGTTTACTTTTGATGATACGTCGGAGAAGAAGGATTTGGACTCTTTCGGTCGATGCTCAATCAGACTCGAGTAAGGAGGGTCACCAGATCTCTTATCCATAAAGAACGGTAGGACAGATCAAGGTGTTTAGCAGATCCATCTTGGATGAGATATCCTGGAAATGGTGACAAAAACACTGCCTCTCGAGGAGGGCAAGGGACCAGTACCCCTTGTTGATTCAAGGCTGGAGAGTTGGTCGCAGACTGAAGCGGGGGCCAGAGAACTGCACTCCTAAATAAGTGTAAGTACTGGTGATCTCAACCTCCTCCCCTTTGAATAAGAAGCAAAGGTCTGAGGTTTTCTTCACCCCATTGAAGATCATAACTTTAGTTTTGCTCAGATTCACAGTCAGTTTCCAAAGTTCACAAAACAGGACTAGTGCATCAAGTTGTCTCTACAGACCTTCCGAGGAGGAAGATAGGAGTACAATGTCATCAACGAAAAGTAGGATGGAGATCAGGACCTGGTGGAGGAGGCACCCATTTGTCTCTTGGGTATGCTCATGGAGGAAGGCCTCCAACTCGTCGATGTAGATTCCAAACGGGGTGGGGGAGAGCAAACAACCTTGTTTCACCCCAATGGTGTTGCGAATGAATTCGGACAATCCTCAAGTTGTGCGAAGGCAGCCCGGACAGACTCATAAAGACGCACAATAACCATCAAAAGGATCATTGAGATGCCAATATCTCTGAGTCGTTGTAAAAGATCCTCTCTCGGGACTGAGTCGAAGGATTTCCAAAAACCTACAAAGCAGCAGTAGATCTTCGAGGAGCGGTGTCGTGCCTCCTCAATCACGCCTCGAAGAGTAACAATGTGGTCAATGGTCTAATGTGCTAGTCTGAATTCTGCCTAACCACGAGCTCTAAGGGTTCTCTGTTCGAGGTCATTGGAAAGCTTCATATAGAGAACGGTGGCATGTAGCTTTGAGAACGTGTGTCCTACCATGATCGTTATGTAGTTATTAGGGTCAGAGGTGGCTCTTGACTTGTGGATCGGATGGATGATGTGATGGGACTAGACCGGTGGAAGTCCTTCCTGCACCACGTGGTTGAAGAGATTAGCCAAGTAACTGACCAAAACCCAGAGACCATGCTTGAAGAACTCTGCTTGGTGGCCTTCCTCGTCTGCTGATTTGCTGCTGCTCATCGCCCCGATGGCTTCTATAACATCATTGTTGGTGAAGAGGTCGCAGGATCAGGGAGAGGCAACATGAATGTCAGTCTAGTTGGGGGTGTCATAAAGTTTGGAGGTGTAGGTGAACATAGAAGCAAGGTCCAGGTCAGGTGACAGGTGAGAACGCCGGGAGAGGATGTGCGCCAAAACTGTTTGGGGGAGCGGGTAAGGAGGGTTGAGAGTTCCCTTCTTCTCTGAGAAACAAAGTGTCATTTTTTGCGGCGAAGGAGACAGCGCTAGGATCGTTGGATGTATGGGCAGGTCGGGTGGGAGTGGAGGAAGGCATGGTGAAGTTCGCGGTGAAGTATTTTGCAATCTTCGTCGTACCACTTATTCATGGGCAGGAGCTTGATCTATGAGTGGCAGAAGAGGTGCGGGTGGAGTGGGGGAAGGAGTTAAGTGTTGCTTCCCAGATTGCAGACAAGAGGCATTGGTACTTGTCGACAGCTGAGTTGAGCGAGGAGAAAAGGACTTCAAGAAGAAGATTCTGGCAGAGGTATGATAAGAAGATGTCAAGATCGCCTTCGTCGAAACGAAAGGTGGTCTGAGGTGGTGAAGGGTGGCTGTTGGGTGAGAGCAAGGCTGGAGGTGGGTGTCAACTTGGAGGGAGAGAGAAAGAAGCGCGTGGTCAGCTAGTGGGATGGGAGACACAAAGAGGTCTCAAATGAAGGGGAGTAAGTTCTGGCTGGCCAGGGCCTAATCCACCACACTAGCCCCGCCTCCATGTGGCCAACACGTAAAGGAGTGAGAGTTTGGGAAGCAAGGGAGGCCATTCAAAATAAGAAACTCGTGGGATTCCCCTAAATGCAGGAGGTGCTTGTCGTACACTATGGTGGGCCTCCAGGAATCTTTTGAGGTCCAATGAAGACCAACTGTGGCAGGGTTGAGTCCTTCGGTACAAAACACATCTTTAGATCGATTGTGGAGACAAACCTGGAGGTCCCTAGTATGTGCATTAAAATCCCCCATAAGTATGACCTCCTCGTCAGCAAAGTATTGAGTGATGCTAGTGTACAGATCTATGAAAGGGTCCCCATCCACTCCATTGTTGATGGCAAATGATGAGACGCGAGTGGAAAGTAGCAGACTACGAAGTAGACATCTCTCCGGGGATGATCTTGGTTATGATCCGGATCCACATGAATCTGGCGTATTCATCAGAGGCCATTAAGGAGACCCTCTTCTGGAGAGACTCTCTAACCAGGAAAGTACGACTCCTAATCCCCTGACCCCACCAAAACTCCTTGTTTCCTGTCTACAGCTGAGAACCAATGATAACCTGTGATATCCGGGAGAGGTCGTACAAGGCTCGCATGGGTCTTGGTCACAAGGTGGATGTCAACCGATGCATGTGCGTTATATAGGAGACCTAGAGATGACCAGAAAGACCCATTTCCATTCCAACAGCAGACATTGATGCTTGTGCCCTGCCATCTCTCCAAATGACCCCGTCATTTAGAACTTCCTATTCGAGGCGTCCATCCCGGGGGGAAGGAATCTCGAATGACTGCCCGAATGTTTCTGATGACCGCCCATTTTCCTGCTTTCCGTGCTGCTGCGACCTGTTCCCGGGCCTGTTTGAGCTCGGTCACCTGTGCTCTCATAAGATCCTCATCAAGGAATATCCTGTCAACAAGTGAAAACAGTTTACGTTTGGCTTTGAGGGCACAGAGCTTGTCCGTTGCATTACGAAACCTAATAAAGAGGGTGGAGTCATGGAGTCGAGTAATAAGTAAAAAGGAAAACTTGGGAAGAGAGCATTAATATTAGGTACCTTTCGTTTAATGAATTATGATGAACATGTTGAATGCTTAAATAAATTTATTTGCTTCCGTTGTATTTGCAATTTCTATGCATCTATACATGTTGTCAGTTCAATGAATTTTGTTTTATGTTCATGGGGCTTAGATCCCCGCTTAAATGATAGTATCAGCTCATGGGCCGCGTCCTCTCGGAGGGGACGTGACAATACGAGGGATGCTAGTTTGTGATGTCATGTTGTATTGGTTATCCAATTTTGAGTCCTTGATTGGACAACTATGATGTTTCAAGATACAGTATCGACTTTGATGTATCATTTTACATTTGGCATGACTGCATGATGATGATATATATTAGTGCTTTCTCCTATTTATGTTCCAATGTGTTTATCTGATGTTATTGTTGCTTTAAATGTTTAAAATTATGAAATGTATTTTGTATTTTTTAATGTTGGCCGACTTTTGTCGATTTTTCTCTATTTTTTCGTTGATGTTTCTGAGAAGTTGTGTTTGGGACCCTTGCCGACTTTTTGTCGATGCCGACTTTTTCAACATTGATATTTACAAGTAATATTGCAGAACATGTACAAACCTTGATGTTGGTGTTGTTGATGTTAAAATTGATGTTGGTGGCCTCAAAACTAGTTTTTGAAAAATCGTTGGCTTATACTATATATCATATTTATTGATGTACTTTGATTCATATATGGATTGCACTCGGTGCTATTTTGGTTGTATGCAGTCTTACTTGCTATATACATGAGAAACTTTGCATATTTGTGTATCATGGTTTGGATTCTCATGGATGCACATGAATATATATATAGAGAGAGAGAGAGAGAGAGAGAGAGTTTGAATATTTTATGTATAGTTTGGTCAATCGATATTGAGATCCGTCCTTTTTCCCATTTTTTTCTAATTTCGGTCTTGTTCTAGTTCTTGGGGTCGATCCATTTGATCATCGGTCTGATTCTAATAACGTTGTTATTTACCAAAGGTCATTATTAAAGCAGATAAAGACCCATGTATGTAACTACTATGATGATACAAAATGAAGTTAATGAGCCATTTAACCAAATGTTGAGAAAATATGCATCAATTAAAGCATTCATGGATAACATAATGAGAAGAGGAAAATGTAAAACTACTTTTCATCTTACATACACTTGTCTAGGAAGCTAAAGCAAAAGGAATTAGCATAAAGATAAGAAAGAAGTTCTCACCCACAAATTGCTAGTTTTGGTAGCTCAGAGGTGCTCCTGCGTCAGGTGCTTGGTGTACCGGCCCGAGAACAAGGGGGTCTCATTAATGACATAAAGTGACTTTCTAAAAAACGTTTGTAAAGTACTTTATGATGTGACTTTATATTTTTAAAGTGAGATGTACTTTATTAAAGTGGGTTGTACTTTATAAAGTGACTTTATGATATAAAGTACACCTTTTATTCATTTAGGGTGAAAGTGACTTTTCGAATGTAATTTGGTTTATATACTTCACTTAAGATATTTAAGTGAACTTGAGATTAAATCAATGAAGTAAACATTGTGATAGTTTTGGAACCTGTGGGGAGTTTTTTGTCTCGACACGTTTCGGACTCCAGAGTTGAGTCCATCTTTAGGAGAATTAAACGTTGCCAAAAAATTGCAAAAAATCATAAAAATCGCGATTTTTTAAACATTGAATATGACACATGTTATCCACTAAGTTGCACTTTAGGGAATTTCCAATGAACCGCCAGAGTATTGAACAAGTTAATTGTTCATTGTCAACGCTCATAAGTTCCATGGTTACATAAAGACCAGTTGTGGTCCCTTTTTTTTAATAAAATGCATGTCCATACCCCTTGGGGACGTTGTAATAAATGTTCTAACAAGGCAAACTTTTCGTAATGAACTTGGCTTCCAAGGACTTGACCATCAATCCGATCATTCCAAGGTGTTTTTTCCCTTGTCAAATATGCAATGTTGAATAAACAATGTATAATTTTCGAGTTTTTCACCACTCCTCCAAAGCTGGAATTTTCATCTTGGTGGTTAAAACTGGGGAAACTATTAAAGTTCATGTGTCGATGTATATAAGCGTATTAAACGTGGTTTTGAGTCATTTTGGACATGTACTAGGTCCCCCTTAGGTTTTTTTTAATTTCTGAAAAAATAAATTTTTATGCACTTTTAGGCCATTTTTTAATGGTTTAAATGGAAAAATTCAAGTTGTAATAAAAGTAAGATTTGGAGTCTGTTTTTTGCGTGGATGGGCTCGTTTTCAAGCGCAAAGCACCTCCTTTACATCGAGACTCACTTTTCTCGTGCTCTGGGTGACTATATCGTCCTGTATGGCATTATTTCACTAAAGATGCTACAAAACATCAAAAAAATGTTAAATTATGACAAAATTGCACTAAAGTCAAAAAAAAATTAAAAAACGTGAAATTTATGACATGGAAGGGATGGCAAATTGTTTATTAACGATGGGCATTTCTCACATGGGATAAAGTGGATCATTATGTATTAAAGTTTAAGAGCTAAGCAAATACATTAAATTTTGGAGATATAGCCCTCTTATAAACTCACGCGTGAAGATTGTGCTCACGTCACCTCATTGGCGTGAGGGTGATGTGGAGAGGAGGTGGCAAATCCCTTCCTAAAACGTTGGGTGTCATTCCTTAGTTTTAGCGTGTGATTTGGAGTTAAGTGGGGAGATACGAGCTCACGCTAAGATAGGAGTGACGCTTCCTTTTTATCACGTTTTGAGATGTGGCGAATGGAGGTGGATTGATTGGAGGTTGGTTGAAGTCGCATCTCCTTGTGGAAATGTGGCATCCTCCCATGGAGATTGCATCCAACAAATCCCACTAATATCTCAACAAAACTCTCATTAGCTCAGGTCCACTTCAGTTAGTTGGTGCCCCCCCAGGGCTTGGTTATTCTATTTAAGCGAGGCTTTGCTCCTTTATTATGGATGGTAGAAGGAACCTTTGCTCCTGTATGTACTATTGTGGTATTGTTGATGAATAAAATTGAGACTTTGGAGGTCCGAACTGTGCAAGAACTTTCATGGATGTGATGGTGTGCATGTATTATCGAGGTGAAATCTAGCTAGCTATACCTTTGCTTTCTTCAAGTTGTAGATCTATTCTAGCATAAGAAGGTTATTTCTAGTCCATTGGGAAAGCATTTAAAGACCCAAGTTGTTTGTTTATGTTGTGCTATTTGAGATCGAGAGTAGCAGACTGTAGTCAGAAATATTTATACTCTTCTCATTTCTCCTAACATCCTATACTATATTAATCTCTTCTGTTGAGAGTGATTGTAACTTGACAGGTCATCTAGGTTGAAGGAGATCCTGAGCTCGGTTGCATCTTGCTCTACTTCAATATATTTTTGTGGATCTAACTAATCTTGCAATTCAGGCACTCCTTTTTTCTCGAAACAAAATGATTCAGCAGCTAGGGTTGAGGCCTTCCACCTCATTAAAAAACTACTAGATTTTTCCAGTTACCTTTATTTTGAAAAGTTGCAAGCATAGATCTAATCCTCAAAGTTAAATATTTTTATCTCTAAAAGGCTTGTTCATGACATAGATCTAAAAGTCCCTTATTTAGCATCAAATGCCTTAAATCTAGTATCATTTTCTTAGTAATTTAAATACCAAATTTTTGCAAGTACTAAGTAGTGTAAATTTTTAGTGTATTTTTGCATCTAACCCACTAATTTGGCATCTTAAGCTTGTTGGTTTTTAGCAGGTCTATGGAAAAAGTGAGAGAGATGCTGCCTAATTTTTAAATAGTAAGCCATCCGGAGCACCCATACTCAATCCTACCTCCCCCTCTTCATTCCTCTTCTTCCCAGCAACAGTTTTAAGCTCTTTTGACCCATTTTCAAGGGTCAAAAAGTGCCTTATTTTTCAAGAAGTTTGATTGTAACAAATAATAAAAGAGCAAGTGGGATAACGACTCCCACACCCCTCTTCCCCCATTTGGGGGAAACTTGTATCGTCCTTTGATGTGATTGCCTTTTTCTTTCCTTCTTTCAGTTAAAAGTTTTACATTAGTTTTTCTTTTGTCATCTAGTTAGATTTTATTTCAAAGGTTACTTCAAAATCTTTAGCTTTTATATTTGTAGACCTAACTCATCCTTGACTTCGCGGGTAAGGCTTTGTCTTGAAAGAGATTCCTGACTGAAGTTTCCTTATATGCAAAACTAATGTACTGCTTAGAATTAATCACAAGCACACAATCCGTCCTTAAAGGGTTGTATATATTAGTACATTTGTTATTTTCTTTTACCAAATCGGAACAAACATTTGCCTCTACTGTGTATGCTCTACCCCTCACAGCTTAGTCTAAGACTTGGAGATATCAAAAGTGGTATTGTGCATTCATTAATCCCTCACATCTAATTAATCAACTCATATTAATAATATTTACAGCCCTTAATGTTAAAAAGAAGCACCAAGGAAGGTCTTCCTGCATACATGTGTCCTTGCATGCAGAAGACTTAAATTAGGAAGCCAATTTTATTTAATTTACTTTTGCTAAGTTTACTTTGGAAAATAAATTAAAGTGACCTAATTTAAATTGACTTTATGAAACGCTTTTTATAAAGTGAAAGTGAGATTAGGGTTTTCGCTTTGCATAGAGTTATAAAAGAAAGGTCAATTGGTGGACAGCACACACTGGTATTTCGACACAGACAGGATATAGATAGAGAGAGAAAGTCAGACAAAGGGTTTTGCAGAGAAGACGGAGGAGCTAACCGACAGGGTCACCGAGCTTCAAGGCGGGACGAGGGTCGTACAGATCGCATAGGAAGCAGCTGCAGAGGAAGTCGTACATACCATATGAGATTTCGTACAGCTACTGTACAAACCGTAAGGATTCCGTACAACAGCCATACAGTCGTACAGATCTGTACAGCGACGTGTGGGAGGTTGTACTGTTGGCCATACAGTCACACAGAGGGTGTGCTAGGTGTGTTGGGGTTGTCCAGTGATTCTGTTGAGTGTTATTTCCCCAAGTTTGGGTGATTAGCAGTTGGTTGTAAAAGTTCCATATTTTCTCAATAATAAAATCTATATCTGACTGTTGCACTGATTTTCCCATCTTGGGTTTTTCTGGGGGTTTCCATACCCAAAAATAATAGTGTCTATATTGTGATGTGATGTTGTAAAATATTTCTCAGTACTTTATATTCCGCTGCATACTAGTAAAAGATATTCATGTGTGGTTATCAGTAGAAATTTTGAATATACTATTTAGCCCTAGTTTGAATGTTAAAGGAAAATTTACATGGTATCAAAGCTCTAGTGAGCTAAAGCTAAGAGATTTGTAGCATAAGTGATAGATCAGGGGCAGATCTATTTGAAGACACAAACCTAGATCTAGAGTTTAACAGGTACACTTCAGTATGGTTGTGCAATTGAGAGTTGACGATAGACTCCAGGGTGCTCAAAACTTTCCTACATGGAAATAAAGGATCACAAGGATCCTGGATGTCAGTGATGCAGAGGAGCACATTAACTCCATGAAGGTTGCACCCACAGATCCGACAAATTTGGTAGCGTGCAAGAAGATTGATTCCAGATCCATGTTGATCATCTTGGATTGGGTGAAGGACCATATAGCCCCTCACCTTTCCAGGAAGAAGACCACATTAGAGATGCGGACAGCTTTGGAAAGTCTATACCAGAGCAAGAATGAAAACCGAAAAATGGTGTTGCAAGAGAGGATGCACAGTACCAAGATGGCCAAGGGAGAAGGAGTGGTGCCTTATCTCACAAGGCTCACATAGATCAGGGATGAGCTTGGAGTTGTTGGCTCTAAGACTGAGAATGAGGAGCTAGTTCGGATAGCCCTCAATGGCTTCTTTAAGCCATGGGACACCTTTGTCAAAGGTGTTGTGGCTAGGGAGAAGCTCCCTGAATGGAAAAGACTATGGGATGACTTTGTGCAGGAGTAGACCCACATGGGTCAAGGATCAAGCTCATCCAGCACTGCCACACAGATTGTGGATGAGGAGGCTCTAGCCCTGACAGGGAAGAGCAAGAGTAAGGGAAAGAGGAAGAAGGGTGGTAAGAAGAACCTTGACATGTCAAAGGTCAAGTGTTTTATTTGCCACAAGCAAGGTCACTTTGCCTCCCAGTGCCCAGACAGGAAGAAGAAGAGCAACACTAGGATGGTCGGATCTGTAGGAGTAAAGGATTTCAGCAAGAACTTCAATGAGGAGTTTTGCTTGATAGCTTGCATGGAAAGCACCACAGGTAGCAGTATTTGGACATCGACAGTGGAGCATCTAGTCATATGACTGGACAAAGGAGATTCTTCAAGGACTTGCAGGAGGGTGGAACAGGGATCCACATTGACCTGGGTGATGATGTGCAGTATAAGGCGCAGGGAATTGGCACTATATCATTTCAGAGGGAGTCTAGCAAACCCCTCAGTTTTACTAATACGTTATATGTTACAAGATTGACCAAGAACCTCATATCACTCTCAACTCTGGAGGAGAAGGGATATCAGGTGAAGTTCCGAGACCATAGAGTGTATATCAGGCCCAAGCTTGGATAGGGTGATTGGGATCACGAGTGAGACATTGTACAAACTACACTTTGAGCCTTTCCTTAACTACACTTTGAGCCTGCAAAGGATCTAGTCAACAACGACAGCAATCAAGGTGAGTTGTGGCATAGGAGGATGGCACACTTACACCATGGAGCACTAAGGCACTTGAGACAGGTTGTCATTGGAGTTCCTCAGGTACAGGAGGAGAAGCATAACCATTGCAAGGGTTGTGCTTTGGGGAAGAACATCAAAAAACCTTTCCCACAGAGTGAGCACAAGTCTAAGGAGCCCTTGGACTTAGTGCATTCAGATGTATGTGGACCTATAAGTGTCCATTCTTTCAGTGGTTATTTCCTATGAGTGAAACCTAGATCTATTTCCTGAAGACCAAGTCAGAGGTCTTTGAGAGGCTTCGGGAGTTAAAGACTCTCGTGGAGAACCAAACAGGGAAGAAGATTCGGGTGTTGAGGACAAACAACAGGGGTGAGTACACTTCCAATGCGTTCTTCGAGTATTGTTCAGCAGAGGGGATCAAGAAGGAGCACACTGTGATTCATACCCCACAGCAAAATGGAGTGGCAGAGCGGAAGAACAAGACTATGGTAGGAGCAGCCAAGGCCATGTTATTTGATCATGGATTACCACTATTCTTTCGGGCCTAGGCTGTAATATCCCAAACTGATATTTTCTTGTTTATGTGTATACTGTAGATGGCTAATAAACTTACTCCTTAATCAAATAGGAAAGCAAACCCCGAACTTTGCATGCATGCAGTTGCATGCAAATATGTGCCCTCGAAAAATACTGAGATGCTATAAAATAGGAGAAATCAATGCATGTACATACCAGTATATAGATCAGCTAATGGTGAAGAGACCGGTCCCAGCATGCAAGGATTCTACCAGAGGAATAAGGAGATACACCAAATCGTCCTCCACAGGTGAATGCGCCCTCCTCTCAAACTGTATAAGCTCCAGAATAATAAATAAGCTGCTGCTGGAAGCCCGGATGATGTGCACTAGGGTTATAATACTCCTCTGATGATGATGGAAGCAGCATGCAGAAGTTCTGAACCCTGTAGGTAGGAAAACGAATTGCTTTGTCTCTAATCACGATGACACGGTGTGACGGTGAAACCCTCTGGATGGATGAATAATCAACTTCCCGGAATAACTATTGAATGTAACCTGATGATGACCTAGTGTTGAACCTAGATGATCCAACCTAATGATGAACTAGGGTAGATAGATTTCGCTGCTAAAATACACCAGTTAGTTGAGCATGCGCTCAACCCCAACTTAGCTGGCCAAGCTCTCCAATTCGACTCCACAAATCAATTATCACATAAGTGACTTCTCCCTTCACTTTATCTTTCTTTTATAACTTTCAACTGCGAAAACCCTAACTTTTGACCTAATTAGGTCACTTTATCTTCTAATTTGCAGTTGACTTGCATGCATGCGCAAACCCTAACTTTTGACCTAATTAGGTCATTTTATCTTCTAATTTGTAGTTGACTTGCATGCATGCGCATGGAGACTTAATCGAGTGCATGCATCATTAAATAATGCCCGGATGTCATGCATGCAGGTGGCCTTTGGCTCTAGTGGCCCTCTTCGACCCAATGGTGATATAATATTGATGCCCTAGATCTTCTAAATATGGCATCAGTCTTCGGCTGATTCCTTGACTGTCAGTACCCGCTCAAACCTATAGGAATCACATAGGTTAGCGGGTTGGTCCTCAAATGCCTAAGCAGAAGAGGACATTACATAGGCATACAGGACTGTAGTGTACATTCAAAAAAGGTGTCCCCACACAGCGTTGGCGAGGAAGACACCGGAGGAGGTCTTCACAAGCACTCGGCCAGATGTGAGTCACATTCGCACATTTGGGAGTGTCTGCTATTGTCATGTTCAAAGTGACACTAGGAAAAAGATGGACCCTTCTGAAGAGAAGGGGTTACTTGTTGGATACAACGAGACTTCGAAGGCATATAAAGTTTGCATTACTGCTCGCAAGAAGATTATTGTGGGCAGGGATGTTCAGTTCGATGAGGACAGGGCCTTTCGAAGACCTATCGAATTACCAGTAGAGCAGCAGCTAGCTTAGGACATGGCGGTCAAGCTGGAAGATCCAGAGGTATAGGTACATGTATAGAGTCCAAACACAAGGCATAGGCTCTGGTAGTCAGAGGGAGTCAGGTGGACAGTATCCTCCTCTCTTTGATGGGGAGGTTGAGCAGCAGCAGCAGTAGGACATCTAGCAGCCGCAACACATCGACACTAGGCCTTGGCCTAAGTGGTATAGGTCCACTGTTCAAGATTCCAGACAGGTGAGTCTTCCACAGAGATCTTTTAGACAAAGCGTACCACCAAAGAGACTCAATTATATGGCACTGATGACAGAGTCGATTAACTCTGAACCTTCCAGTTTCGAGGAGGTTGCACATCATGGCATGTGGCAAGAGGCCATGGTTGAGGAGTATGACTCAATCATGAAGAACCAGGTATGGGAGTTTGTGCCGAGACCTAAAGGCAAGAAGGTGGTAGGATCCAAATGGATCTACAAGGTAAAGCATACAACAGACGAAAGCGTGGAGAAGTATAAGGCACGCTTCATGGCAAAGTGGTTTTCACAGAAGGAAGGCATTAACTATGAGGAGACCTTCACCCTAGTTTCCAAGTACTCTTCCATTCAGACCATCATCTCTTTAGCAGCAGAGATGGGTTGGCGAGTCGATCAAATGGACGTCAAGACTACCTTCCTCAACGAAGTAATAAAGAATGAGGTATATATTGAGCAGCCAGAGGGGTTTGATATAGAGAACAAGGAGACGCATGTATGCAAACTGCATTGACCTCTTTATGGGCTCAAGCAGGAATCTCGAGCATGGTACTCGAGGATAGACAGCTATCTACAAGAGAGGGGATTTCAGCGGAGTAAGGTTGACCACAACCTGTACTTCTTGACAAGTGAGGTGCCTCTCATACTGGTCTTATATGTAGATGATCTCTTTCTTACAGGAGATGAGAGGTTGATTGGTGACTGCAAGTCCAACCTTGAAGTGGAGTTTGAGATGAAATACCTTGGATTAATCCATTACTTTATGGGCTTGAAGGTTTGGAAGAGATATAGATGCTTCTTCATTGGACAACGAAAGTATGCAATAGAGATCTTGAAGAGATTTCGGATGGACGACTGTAAGCCAATGGCCATACCTCTAGTTTCCAACTAGAGGAAGATCGATGCATCAAGATTAGAGGGATTTGATCCTACCTTGTATCGCCAGCTTATTGGATCACTTATGTATCTGGTCAACACTCGACCAGACATCAGCTTTGCAGTCAACTCTTTGAGTCAGTTCATGGTGGACCCTCAGAGAGTGCATTGGACGACTGCGAAGCACATACTTCTCTACATCATAGTTACAGTGGAGTATGGATTGGTTTATAAACGCAGGGGAGTGTACAGTTAGCAGGCTTCACAAGATGTTGATTGGGCAAGATGTGTAGAGGACAGGAAGAGTACTTCAGGTTGTTGTTTCAGCATTGGGTCAGGGGTTGTCTCTTGGTTCAGCAGGAAGCAGAAGTCAGTTGCATTGAGCTCGTGAGAGGCCGAGTACATGGCAACCAACATGGCTGCTTGTGAGGGTATGTGGTTGAAGAAGTTACTTTCAGGGTTGTTCGACTATGAGCTAGGGTTGTAACTCCCTTTAACTCACCCAAATCAAGGGATAAACTCACTCTCAATTTCAAATTCACCCTCAGTCTTCTTCAGTTGGCAAAGGCGCCCTCTTGGTCTCGGTTTTCTATAAAGGTAATGCTCCTTCCTTGTTCAAACTAGCTAGAATGAACTGGGAAGAGCTAGGAATTGTAACTCGTATCAATTTGAGAAATACAAAGACTTTGGACGTCTAGATTGTGTTGTTCCCTGGTGGAGTGAATGTGTTATCTTCCAGCTGTATGGAGGTAATTTGTATTTGAACTATTATGCATGCAATGAATCATATGTAGTTTACTAGAAGATTTGGTTTCAATTTGATAATATAGTTTAGTCATTGGGTTTACTGATCTAAGCTATTGAGTATAGATATTTAAAAATTTGAATGAATGCTTCATTTCTTTATGGATTCCTTTACATCGATTTATTGAATATATATGCTCCTACATTTGATCTTATTTGTATAAATGTGTGATATGCAGATTGTCATGATAGGAGACGTGGAGGATCTTGTTTGATCATTCTACTTTTCTTGTTTCTAACATTGTTTGCTGCAAGTAAAAAAGTTCCTTGGCACCCCACATGCGAAGCTTCAAGGACACTCTTCTCTTCAAGCCATCTCCCTTTTTCCTTCTCCCAATTTCTTCTTATCATTTTGGTTCCGTTGTTTTGAAAAAAAACAATTCTAGATCTAAAGATAACTTCATAGTCATAAAGAGATCTTGAATGGTTTTGTTTTATAGATCTAACTAAAATTTCGAAGCTTTAGTTTTTCTGAGTTTAGATCTAGGGAACTAGCTGCCTTATTTCAAGCCGTTTTCTAGTGAAAACAAAAGGCTTGATTTATAAGTTAGAATTTGATTTTATTTCCTTATCTAGCAAGTTAGTGCTCCGATTTGTTTGCTATCCTTAAGAAGCAAACAAAGACCCTGAGAAATAAACTTTTTAGCTCACTTTCTCAGTCACTTTTTACCTAGTTTTCACTGTTTTTTACTTAGAATTTTTCAGCAATATTTCTTGTAGTTTTTTCAAACACTCTTAAAGTGTTTTGGGGCATGTTTAGTTAATGTTTTCTTGCTGTTTTTGCAGGTTTTACGAAAAAAGAGGAGGAAGCTCTAGCAAAAAATAAAAAATTTGAAGTAAATGAAGACTAACGGAGCTCCCCTTTCGAAAAAAATTCATTTTTTCAAGATATTGTAAGCTTTTGGATCCAGATTTGTGGACCTAAGTGCAATCTTTCATCATTATAAAAAGTAAATAAGGTTTAAGTAGGATCACCATAGCCCACTCCTCATCCCCCCTGGGGGGCTCTACGTCAGTGCACAATTTTCGTGATTTGTGATTTTTAGCTAGTTCATTTGGTTTTTCTGTTTATGCTTTATTTGTTGTTGAAGGAAAGGAAATACTTACCCCATGCTCTCCCAAGTATCCTGAAAAGGGTAAAGAGATTTGTGGTAAGAATTAATTAGAAAATTGTTCCTTTGTTTATTTTAAAGTTTAAAATAAACCACCTTGCTCTCCTGAGTATGGTTCATGTATAAAAGCTTTTTCTAACAATAAAGATGGAAAGAGATTCTTGGGATTGCATTCTCTAATCAAACAAACTACATTCAAAAATCCTTAAAATTAACGAGGCCCTTATCCTCGTATGCTCTACTTCCACTGCAGCTTCGTTTAATCAATTGGTTGTATCAGAAAAGGATCTGGGTGAGTAGTAATTAGTTTCATCTTTTAATAAATCTCCTAAGCAACAAAAATCCAGCATTGTGTTTTGCTTCATGTGGGGAAATTGTGCAAAGGAAGCAGGAACAACTAAAAAGCGACCGCAGGGCCCCGTTAGGCTACATCCTTGTTGGTGTAGTGTTGAACATCCCCCCGTGACTCTATTCAGCCCACATTTCCTCATGTGCCACCACACTTGGTGAGTCTGGACATATTCCCTGTACCTTCGTGGTATATCAAGAATCCGCCTCCTTTCTAATAATCCAAGTAATTACCACATTAATAAAACTGACCAAGAATTTACCCACTCCCTTAATCACTCATCTAATAATCTAAAATTTACCAACCGAGACACTGCAATACTTTCACTGAAACTACACTAGCAACCCACATTGGCAAAGCACTTTCTTCATTTTGGCACTGGTCTATTCTGTTCTTTTTGCATAAGTTAATTTCGCAATGTGTCTTGAACGATGTCTGTCTATTTTACTAAGGGTTCCTAGAAGTAAATTTACTTGCAGTAGTTGGTGGGTAATGCTTAAATTTATTCCATTTCAAAACTCCTAGAAAATCTGTTGCTTCATACTTTCATAGGTTCCACCCCCCTTGGCTTCGCTAGGAGTTGCCTAGACGGAGGAGCTGGGTATCAGGTGACAGCACTTGGCTCAAGCTTGCCCCCAAGGTCGAACCCAGTGGCTTGAAGGTTTCTGTCACGTTACCCGAGGTGCAAATTAGGCGGCAAGACACCCTATTGGTTTCATGCCCAGCACTGCTTTGTAATGTCTGTTCATTGTTGTATGAGATAAAACAAGGTTGAAAACCATGCCCAGAATGCTATTACAATTCCTGAATTCTGTGTTTTTCTTGACAGTGCTGCCATATACAGCAAGAAATAGGGCACTTTGGATGCTACTAAGGTGCAAACATCTTTAAGTGTTGAACCTTAGATCTGGAAATGAGGAGAGGCCTGGATATTCTCTCAACGAAGAAGATAGATCTGACACAGAAAGAATAACAAAACGCCTCCCAAGATGTATATAAATACTAGATATTGTTCCCTTTTAATACAGGTCAGCCCCAAAATTCACATGTACAGGTCGGCCCTAAAGTTTACATGCACAGGTCGGCCCTCAATTTGTCCTTAGAATAGATCAGAGAATATGAAGTTTCATTGCCCCTGCTGTGACAAGATAACCAGTATATTGCTGCTGGAATTTGGAAATGCAAACCCAACTTTGCTGTCTAGGCACAACAGATATCTTTACTGCTTGTTGGATGAAAGGATCTCTGTTCAACAGAAATCCTCCATTCCATCCTTGTAAAATCCTTTTGTGATGGCAATTTAACCTAATATTAGTCACTCAAAACTGCTCATGATTGTAATGCCCTATCCGCTTGTCTCCTCTGCTACAGGAAAACTGCAACCTAGCCTCAATCTTTGATGGCACTATAGATAGATCTGACAAATACATTATCTCTTTGCTGCTTGCACCTGTGTGGATATGGAAGATCTAGAGATGATGATAGCTCTCCAATGAATATTGTTTGTTGAACTGGAACCAAGTTTTTGACCAGTGCATGCCTGATCAACAAATCAATTCTAGGGAAACATCATCAAATAATCAAGGACTTAAGGCACCAAATCTCCCTCAACCTGTCACCCCCCACTGAAAGTATGTGATGAAGATCATATGATTACACCCATGCACAATGGGGGGTAACAAGGTGAAATTGGATACCCTCTCTGAGTTACCTTGTGAATTAGGACTTTGGCACCGTGGGTGAGGGTTTGAGAAGTAACAGTGAGCATAACTTGTCCTAAAGCATCTCCATAAAAAATGTAATATCCCAAATCCCGATATTTTCTATTTCTAAGCATAAGGGCTGATACAACTGGGCATGCAAACTGCCATGCAAAAATCCCTATTTTATAGGAAAAATTAGGGTTAGGGTTTATGCGATAGAATGAACACTTACCACTGATAAGTCGGCTGGACTGCTCCGGAGAAAGTATGCAAGCACTGAGAGCTGGATCGGAGATAAACTGATCTCCTCTGCTTACGGTGAACCCCCAGTAACAAGACGCCCAGTCAGAAAAGGATGACGCCCTCATGGAAGGAGGTGTCCGATGGAGCTACGGATTTGTGGGGCTGATAGCCTTACCGTGCCGGAGAGAATGCCTGATACAAGAGTGATTTCTGAGTCCCCTAGGTAGGATAGCGACTTGCTTCTGAGAGACAGCTGCTCACGCCCCTGGAATCCTGAAACTGCTGATAACTGTTCCGTATGAGCACGGAGGGATCTGATAATCACCGGGTACCGGAGTATGATGCTGATGATGAGAATGGTGCCTGAGTTTCAGAAGGAAACTGAGATCTGAAGGCCCCACAGCTGATTAGGGCTTTCCGGCTGAAAACCCCCCTTTTACGGCTGCACACGTGTCCCTGCAACGATCTATACCATATGCTAGATAACTGATGAATGAATGAAGAACAAGTGGTGAACCAGTATGGCTTACCTTGAATAAGACTAGGGCAGATGTTTCACTGCCGAAATCCTGTTAGCTGAAGACTCCGTCTCCAACCCCAACTACTGTGCTGCTATCCAAGAGCTCCCAAAATAATCATAATCAAAAGTGAAGTCTCCTCTCGCTTTCTCCTCTATTTATAAAGTTCAACTGCGCAAAACCTAATCTTTGACCTAATTAGGTCACTTTATCTTCTAATTTGCCGTTGACTTGCATGCATGCGTATGGAGACTTAAAGAGTGCATGCATCATTAAATAATGCTTGGTTGGCATGCACGAAGGTGGCCTTTGGCCCTCGTGGCCCTTCTTGACCAAATGATGATGCCCTAGATCTTCTATGGATGGCGTCAGTCCTCAGCTGATTCCCTAGCTGTCAGTAACCGCTCGAACCCACAGGAATCACATAGGTTAGCGATTTTGGACCTCAAGGCCTAATTGGAAGAGGACATTACAGTCCTCCCCGCTCGAGATTACTTGTCCTCAAGCAACTTCAAACTAGGATGCTGCAATACCTGTTCACCTTCCCAGGTGGCATCCTCTGGCGGTAGTTCTTTCCATTGCACTAAGTATTCCCTGATTACTTTGTTCCTGAGCTTCCTCTCTCTAGTCTGTATGATCCGTTCGGGAATCAGTATCAGCAGTCCTTCATCATCTAAAGGGGGCAATTCGGTGGATGGAGCAATGTGTTGCCCAAGGGTCTTCTTCAGACTAGATACATGGAACACATTGTGAATTTTGCTTTCCTGGGGAAGTTCTAATTCATATGCCACCTCTCCCACCTTCCGAACTATTTTGTAGGGTCCATAGAAGCGGGGTTTTAACTTCTCTGCTCCTTTCTTTTTAAGTGAAGACTGTCTGTAAAGCTGGAGCCTTAAGTAAACTAAATCCCCTACCTCAAAGCTCCGCTCAATCTTGTGTTTGTCGGCATACATCTTCTGTTGATTCTGGGTTGTTTGTAAATACTCTTTCAATACTTTCAGGATGTCCTGACTGTCCTGTATCCAATCCTTAGCCTTAGGAGCCCTACTGTCTCCAAATGCCAAATCTGCATAGTCCAAGGCCTCATAACCATATAATGCCTTAAAAGGGGTCATCCTAATAGACATGTGATAAGTAGTGTTGTAACAATACTCCCCTAGGTGTAGCCATTTGATCCAGGTTCGCTGCTGCCCTGCTACATAGTTCCTTAGATATCCTTCGATCCACCTGTTGACTATTTCTATTTTCCCGTCACTCTGGGGGTGATAACTCGTACTAGTAGCCAGTTCGGTCCCCACCAATTTGAACAGTACCTACCAGAAGGCACCTGTGAATCTGCTATCCCAATCACTGACAATGGTCTTAGGTAACCCGTGTAACCTGAAAACCTCCCTGAAGAATAACTCAGCTACTTGAGTTGCCGAGTAGTCTGATGATATCGAGAAGAAATGTGCAAACTTGGTCAATCGGTCAACTACTACATATAAACAATCTCGCCCTTGGACCTTGGGCAAGCCTGTAATAAAGTCCATGGAGATGCTTTCCCACTTTTGTTCTGGAATCGGTAGTGGCTGGAGTAACCCTGCGGGATGGCTGTTCTCAATCTTGTTTTGTTGATAGATGCTACATTCCCGGACATGTTGCATAATCTCCCCCTTGAGGCCCTTCCATGAGAACCTCTCTCTGATCTGCCTGTAGGTCTTTAAGAAACCTTGATGCCCTGATAAAAGAGAATCGTGGGCTGCCTGAATGATCTTTTTCCTCGATGTGGATTCTGGAATGAGGTATATTATGTCTTTGTAATAGATGATGTCATCCACAATCCTGTACCTGTCATCCTGAATTTGCCCGTCCAATAATTCGCAAGCAAATTTATTTTTGGAGTATTCCAC
>LPNX010380560.1:217381-294217 GCA_001517045.1 Pseudotsuga menziesii
ATGTTGTGAGAAATCTGGTAATGCTAGAACTGGACAAGAACTCATAATAACCTTCATCTCCTCAAAAGTTTTCTGTGCTAAATCTGTCCAAGTGAACGCTCCTTTCTTGGTGAGATCTATGAAGGGTGCTGCAAATTGGGAGAATCCCTTAACATACCGACGGTAATAGGTACACAGACCTAGGAACCCTCTCAACTCTGTAACTGTTTTTGGCGCAGGCCAATCTATGATAGCCCTGATTTTCTCCATGTCAACCTGTACTCCTTCTGCATTGATTACGTGTCCTAAGTACAGCATTTCCTTCATGCAAAACTCACACTTGGACATTTTTGCATATAGCGAATGCTCTTCTAAAATACTCAATGTTTCATCCAAGTGTTTCAGATGTTCTTCCCAGGTTTTGCTGTAAATCAGGAGGTCATCAAAGAATACAAGCAAAAACTTACGTAGCTGTGCTCTGAAGGTGTGGTTCATGCATGACTGGAAAGTGGCCGGAGCATTGGTAAGTCCGAAGGGCATGACCAAAAACTCATAGTGACCATAATGACAGCGGAAAGCTGTTTTGGAGATGTCCTGGTCCCTTACCCTGATCTGATGGTACCCCGAGCGAAGATCGATCTTGGAGAAGTATTGAGCTCCCCAAAGCTCATCCATGAGTTCGTCAATTCTGGGAATTGGATACCTGTTCTTAATGGTCTTTTTGTTAAGTGCTCGATAATCGATGCACATTCGAAGTGTACCATCCTTCTTCTTGACCAGTACTACTGAGGATGCAAAGGGGCTAGAACTGGGCCGAATATATCCAAGCTCTAGTAATTCTTTGATGGTTTTCTCGATCTCATCCTCGTACCTTTTGGGATGCCGGTAAGGAGTGGTGATGACTGCTTGTGTTCCCTCCTCTAGCTCGATTATGTGTTCAAAACCTCGGTCTGGTGGTCTACTGGATGGAAGGTCCCGAAAAACCTTTTCATGTTTCTGTAGCAAGGCTTGAATGTCACTTGGGTGTTGTGTGTTGGTCTCTAGGGGTTTCCTGAAGGTGATCAAACATTCTGCAGCCCATTCTATATCATCCTGTCGGAGCACTGCCTCCATTCTCTGTGATGAGACCAGTTTTGGGGGATAAGTGTTCATGCCCCTCAAAACTACCCTTTTGCCATCTGGTCCCTGGAACTCCATTTCCATTGCCCTGTAGTCTGTAATGTATTTCCCTATAGAATAAAGCCACTGAACAACCAATACCACATGAGTATCTGCTACATCCACTACATAGAAAGAGTCTGTCATCTGATAGTTACCTAAGGCAACATTCAGTTTTGGGATCCAGTAGTTGCACTCCATGCTGGAGTTCCCGGCTACTGCTACAGTGAATCCCTCGAACTTCTCGGTCTGGATACCTCTCTTGGCTACCCAAGCGGAGTCAATGAAATTGTGGGTGGCTCCCCCATCAATCAATACTCCTACTCTGTGACCCTGTACTACTCCCCTGACCCTGAGAGTATGGAATCTTGGTACTCCAGATAATGTAGCAATGACTCCCTCTGGTGTATCACCCTGGTGTGAATCCTCTTCTGTAGCCTCCTGCTCATCGTCGTCCTCATCACTGTCTGAATACACCTCAATGTAGTGGGCCTTCGGCTTCCCTGCACACCTGTGTCCTGGTACCCATGGTTCCTGACAGGTGAAGCATAGCTTCTTCCTTCTCAAGTCTTTCCTAGTGTCCTCATCTAACCAAGTTTTCTTGGGCATATCCTGCTGGAAAGGTTTCCTGTCCTTGTCCCTAACAGGAAAATTGGTTTTCAGAGGAAATTTGTTTTTGGGCACTGAATCCTGAAGATCCCTTGCCCTGCTAATAGCATCCTGCAGAGTGAGGGGTTTGTAGGCTTTCACCCATCCCCATAGTGGCTTTATGAGGGCCTCAGTGAATAACATGGTCAATCTGCTTTCTGACACATCTGTTAACATAACGGCTAGCCTCTGAAATTCTGAAATGAAAGCTTCTGCACTACCGGTCTGCTTGAGTTGAGCCAACTCCCTGAAATGTATCTATAGATCTTTCCTGTCAAACCTCTCTATGAGCTTTTGAGTGAACTCACCATAGGAATGTATGATGTTGTGACCCAATGTCACCAATCCGTGGTACCACCACTCGTGAGCTTCTCCGTCTAGGTGAAGTGTAGCCAATTTAATGGTGTTTGTCTCTGTCATGGGGTTGAGTTGGAAATAGGTATCCAACTTCCAACTTCTGAACCCATATCCTCGCTGATCCTCCGCGAGTCCCATCAAAGTTTGGGATGGTCAACCTACCCAAGGTCTTCTGCAACTCATAGTTGTGATTGAAACCCTTGTTGAAATTCCTGGGCCTGTTCCTGCTCTTCATGTTGTAGAAATCTGAAAAAGACATTGCAGCATGAAACTCCTCCCCTAAGTCTCTATACTCCTGTAGATAAGCCCCAAAAGGCTCGCTAGGTTCTACCTGCATGACCGGGCCCCTTACTGTATCTGCCAAGAAGTGAGGCATGGTAGGCCTAATAAAAGGTCTGTTGTATATATGCGGAGTATTTTGAATGTTATTGTACGCTACCTTTCCACTGCTGCTTGTAGATCCCCGATCTATAGGTGAGGGAGGTGTACTGTTGAGACCTGTTTCTAGTTTCGCTGATAATCTATTGATTGCATTGAGGACATCTTTTTGTCCTTTGGCTAAGTCTTGCAATGCAGAGACCAAGCTGCGAAACTCCATTCGATCCTCTTCTTCTCCCGTTCCTTTTCCCCTATCCGAATGTATACTTGTTTGTTCCATGTCTGAGTTGGTATCTTCTACTTGGATATCTTCAAATTCTTCTGTGTATCTACTCTTCCTCCTCCTATAGGTTACAAAAGGATCTCCTTCCGTATTCATCTAATTTTCATTTCTTAAGCCCACAGCTGGCCAAGAAAACAGGCCTGATACCACTGTAATATCCCAAATCCCGATATTTTCTATTTCTAAGCAAAAGGGCTGATACAACTGGGCATGCAAACTGCCATGCAAAAATCCCTATTTTATAGGAAAAATTAGGGTTAGGGTTTGTGAGATAGAATGAACACTTACCACTGATAAGTCGGCTGGACTGCTCCGGAGAAAGTATGCAAGCACTGAGAGCTGGATTGGAGATGAACTGATCTCCTCTGCTTATGATGAGCCCCCAGCAACAAGACGCCCAGTCAGAAAAGGATGACGCCCTCAGGGAAGGAGGTGTCCGATGGAGCTACGGATTTGCAGGGCTGATAGCCTTTCCGTGCCGGAGAGAATGCCTGATACAAGAGTGATTTCTGAGTCCCCTAGGTAGGATAGCGACTTGCTTCTGAGAGACAGCTGCTCACGCCCCTGGAATCCCAAAACTGCTGATAACTGTTCTGGATGAGCACGGAGGGATCTGATAATCACCGGGTACCGGAGTATGATGCTGATGATGAGAATGGTGCCTGAGTTTCGAAAGGAAACTGAGATCTGAAGGCCCCACAGCTGATTAGGGCTTTCCGGCTGAAAACCCCCCTTTTACGGCTGCACACGTGTCCCTGCAACGATCTATACCATATGCTAGATAACTGATGAATGAATGAAGAACAAGTGGTGAACCAGTATGGCTTACCCTGAATAAGACTAGGGCAGATGTTTCACTGCCGAAATCCTGTTAGCTGAAGACTCCGTCTCCAACCCAACTGCTGTGCTGCTATCCAAGAGCTCCCAAAATAATCATAATCAAAAGTGAAGTCTCCTCTCGCTTTCTCCTCTATTTATAAAGTTCAACTGCGCAAAACCTAATCTTTGACCTAATTAGGTCACTTTATCTTCTAATTTTCCGTTGACTTGCATGCATGTGTATGGAGACTTAAAGAGTGCATGCATCATTAAATAATGCTTGGTTGGCATGCACGAAGGTGGCCTTTGGCCTTGGTGGCCCTTCTTGACCAAATGATGATGCCCTAGATCTTCTATGGATGGCATCAGTCCTCAGTTGATTCCCTAGCTGTCAATAACCGCTCGTACCCACAGGAATAACATAGGTTAGCAGTTTTGGGCCTCAAGGCCTAATTGGAAGAGGACATTACAAAAAATAACACTAAAATAAAATAGAAAGCTAATCTATAGTGCCCAACCATCCCTAAGAAGAAAAAAAGCACTAGATGGAGGGGAAAGAAAGCCATAAAGAACAAGGTCTGAGTTGTAAGATGCCACAAGCATAACATCGACAGCAACCAAAGAGAAGCAAAAAAACAAGATTTGGGTAACATTCTGCATCAAATTCATTAGGTTTCAATGATATCCACTCAAGGAGGTATGGTTCTGCTGTAAACTATGTTGTTTTCTCTATATCTATCAGTAAATAATGAACAGCATAAAAGTCAACACTTATGTTTAATGCAATGAAAACAATGAGATTAATTCAGCTCTTACAGATAAATGACCATAATGTTCATATATGTGAACTTAATAAAAGCTGATAGAAAATCAGACTGGATATAAAAGAAAAATGAAATATATTGCATCTCAACATAAATCATCATGTAACACGGGAAATGTGGCAACTTCAAGCAAAGCCTATAACAATCACTACAATAACAGCATCCATACAAACCAAGAAGTGGCACAAGATATAGTTCACGGTATGTTTTCATGGCATAGATGCAAATCAAACAGTGGAAACATGAACAAGGTTTTCACAACATCCATATTTCAAACACGGAAAGCAACAGAACAATCCTATTGAAAAAAAAGTATGAAATCAAGAGGCTGGGCTATCATATACTTCTGCTTAGAAAAACAAGAACATCACAGTCCAGCATTCTACTATTCGCAGTTTCTCTTCCTTTCAAACATGTCTCTTTTCTTCGGAAGTGAAATGACATACCTAAAAATTATTATTGTTTCAGAAGGATGGCCTTTTATAGGATTTGTACAATCTCCAAAGACAAAATTTACTTCCCCACGGTCTGAATTTGGTTCAACACTCGGACACTCAGATGCACCTTCAACAGCTAAAGACTTGTAACCAAGAGTTTCCCATTTAGCATGTTTTTTATCTTCCACTTTTCTCCGCTTCTCAGCTCTAGCTTCGTCTAGTTTTTTATCGTCGTGTGAATATGCCCATTTTCTTCCTCTCACATTGTCACCCGAATCCTTATTCAATGATCCATCCTTAGCTTTGTTCACCCAGGCCTCAAATGCTACTTGATCAGCATTTTTATCATGGTCTAAATCTACTCCTTTCGCATAGTTTCCAAATGATACATCATTTCCAGCATAAGTATAAATCGAATCAACACCTGTCATTTCATGTGAATGGACCTTAATTCTTTCATCGTCCATGTCCACAGAAGCAAAGCGTCTTCGGAGAACCTTTTCAGCCACCTTTTTTATTTCAGTATAATTCATTTCACTCGAGCTTCTTTCTAAGTTCTCTGAAGGGTCAAATTTGTGTAGGCCAAAAGTTATTATGGACCTCAAATCACCACGTGCTATACCCTCTGATCCATGCTCTTCCAGATCAGCATCATCATGGCCAATAACATTGTGACTAAGCTGCAATTTTCTGGTTGCCCTGTGCATAATCACCTATTAAAAAATGCTTTAGTTTGCCCATGCCTACATACATTATGCATCACATGATTTGAAGTTTGTAATCTTTAAACAGACAGCAAAGAAAACTTTATTAGATCTAGAAATGAATTCACCTCCTCAACTGTGTTTTCTGTTACAATGCTTATTGACAAGACATGATGCAGCTGACCAATCCGATGAGCACGCTGTAATGCTTGCTTATCGACTTGTGGATTCCAGTCCTGTTCATAGAAAATGACCTACAATAAACAGTCATAGCTTGAGTGGCTCTTGAAGAGTAGCAAGAGCTCCATAACTCCCCATAAACAAATCAAACTATTTAGGGAGCAACTATATGAATCTGGTGTTCAGCAGCAAAATGAGCCAATTGTGCCCCACAATTTGTTTTAAGAATTACAAAGCTTCCATTCAATTTAAGTAGTACGCCTTCTCTAAGCTACTATTACTGCTTTTTGCCACTAAGTTTTCAACTTTTCTGCAATACACATCCGTTTAAATTTCAAGAAACTACCATCTATTATAACAAACTAATGTGTTTCCATACATTACCATAATAAAAAGCACATAGTTGCCAGTGTTATTAACCAGTAGAAGCCGCATCTCCACTTTCTTTGAGAGCTGAAGGCTGATGGTTTTAAACTAAGAAAGTTCTGAACTCTTGTTAAGAATGGTACAGTTTGTACTACAGATCATCGTCAGAAGAAAGGTGGGACCTTTTATGGCCTCACTCCATGGATGGATTTCAATGTTGTTGACAAGGAACAAGAACTTGAGGATTGGTGTATTTGGTGTACAACTCTTATATCCATCCATTTTACTGAGGTTTTCTCTGAGTATGCTCCTAACCAATGTTGCAAACATTGTCTAGGCGAAAAAATCACCAGGGTCCAGAAAACATCATTTCAGAATATCTCAGGAACACACTCGCAAACTTTGGCAATATATCCGTAAACATAAAAAAAATACAAAAATATTCTTTTTTTTTCAATTTTTTAAACATCTAAAGCAACGAGAACATCAAATAAACACATTGCCACATAAAAAAGGAAAAAAAACTGATATATAAGATATATAAGATATCTAATGATAAATTACACATCAAAAATGAATCGTGTCCTAAATCCTGAGTCATCAAAAAATATTATAAATGTATCTCATGATCATCATCATGACTCATGAGTCATCTACAACAAAATCAAGTAAATAAACTATCTATTCCAATGTGTGATGATGCTCTCCTCCTCCACTCTGTAATTTGCAAATGATCAAAAAAACAAGTGAAAACCGGTTTTAAAACCCCCATTCCAGCTTGGCTGATTTTTGCCAATTTTTCAGCCGATTTTTTCCTCTGAATTTTTACCAAAAACTTGGCTTGCAGTTCATCCCACAATTTTTCATGATGTGGCCAATTTTTCGGCAATGTTTGCAACACTGCCTCTAACTCAAACAAGAATAGGTTGTGGTTGTGGATGTGGGTCGAGAATAACCCTTCCTGAGCTGACTAGATGCTAAGGGTTGACATGAACATGGTTGAGTAGGCTGTAGGTAGAGAAGGGGAGATGGGGCTAGAGGGTTAATTTTCAAAAAGAGAAAGATGGGTGATTAGCAACCCAGAAGAGAGCTGGAACAAGTTATCAACACCAACCCTTTAACTCTTCCTGCTTCAGCTGATGACAGCAAAAACAATGACTGAATCCTGAAGGTAATCTCATGGTAAAACAGGTGTGCATTATAAACCAGACATCTCATTTGGATTTCACACTTAGTTCCGCCAAAATAAATGATAAAGCATGTGCTACCATACTCAAAAGACCTATATTATGATATGCTCAAGCAATGCAAGAGGAGGGCAAAGGATAAGCTCACCATGAGGCAAGGACATAGGAAACATTCCATGAACTTGAGAGTGAATGCAAGGAGGAAAAATAGCCTGTCTCAAGATCAAAAGATGGTTTAGCTAGGTTACTGGAATACAAAGACTGAGATGGATACCAATTGCAAGTTTGTAACAAACATAATTACACCTAAAATAATAATAATGATAATAAAACAAAGCTCACGTCTAAAAGTCATGTTTATTCAATTATGTGACCATTCAATGTATACTTATTCAAAACGTTACATGCTATAATAACCATCTCTCATATTCTATATTCAATGCATTATGGATTCTTTTAAATTATCCTATTTACTTTGAAGTTTGAATATTCAATGTATTAAACAATGAGGTTTATTACATTGGTATCAAAGTATCAAGCAAAAGCATTATAGGCAAACACGAAGATGTAGCCTTTGCTAGACTATTTGAGGACAAAGCACCTTCGAAGGGGGAGGCAGTGTGACAAACATAAATACACCTATAATAAGCCTCACATGTGTATTACGTTTCTTGATGGTGCACCAGCAAGACTCAGTTTTGAAAACCCGTGTAGATCTTGAGGAGCATATTTGTGGTTGAAGTATGGCAATGAACGATGTCTGCCTCTAGTTTATTGGGATGTTTTCACTATGCCAAATGATGTCGCTTCTCAAGGCAGGTTTTTGATCAGTAAGTCAACAGCGCAATGTCTAGAGGATGCAACACCTCAACAAGTTTATTTTCAGCATCAGGTGAGGTCGGGACTCAGCACAAAATCTTGGCAAAGTTCAAGGGACTTTTGATCTGTGTGACAATATTTACACTCCCCACCTCTTTCAAGTTTCAAGCTCGTTCATTTTCAAGAACATTTGGTCCACTTGGAGAGTTATACTAGGGTTGGTTTGGTGGCATTGGGGGCATAGCTGAGTCAGGTGGGAGTCACTCAGCTTGTTGACCGATTTGCAGTTGGATGATGCAGGGAATTTGTATTGTGAAGATGTCACTGAGCTGGAAAGCCATCTTCTTCTGGTACAATCTATGGGATCCTAGCAATGTTTTAAAACTCGTACTCGAACTCAGCCTCGGCAGCGATTGGCTGGCAAGCAGACCACTACCACGCCACGCTTGCTCTCCTCTCCACGACGTGGGAACCGTTTCTTCCCCACTCCCTCGGATCTTGGCCGTTCGTCTTCCTCATGCAGGACGGGGGAATAAAACGTTTTACCAACCGTTGTGTGGGGGTTTTTTCGCCCTCTCCCTCTCGCGCTGATTGTCGGTCTGTAATTCATTTCTTCCATCCACACAGAGAACCGACGTTTGCCTCCACGCATTGGACTGTGTACTGTTTTCGTTCACCATTCGGATCGCAGTGGAAAATTATTGGGATTGCTTTTCTACGAATTGAAGGGATCGAGGGTGATTCTTCCTGTGAATCTGCGTTGAACTGTGTATGTTGGCCGTGACTTTTGATCATTTTCCGATCTGTGTAAGTTTCCCAGCAAAAGTATTGAAGGTTGGATCGCTATGGGTTCATCGGATTGGTCCCTGGACTATTTTTGGGTTGGTGAATGATGGCTTGAGATGCTTGACAAACCTGGTGGAATGAGAACCACACAGACAGAGCCACTGAGCTGGATTTCTTCTCCACAACCCCTGAAGAGCACTGGAGGGAAGATCAGGGTCTGAGGGACTGCGTTGCAGAGAAGGGACTGACTTCCTTGTGTTGGGTGTGTGTGGGTGTTCTAGAATCCAGACTGGTTCTGGTGTTCGTGTCTGCAGCTCTTCAGTGAGCTTACCAGCTTAGCATTAGCCTTTCCCAGCTCCTGAATGGCCTGATAAACCCAACTCTGTTGGCTTGGCTGATCTGTTGTTCGCCTGATAAACCCAACCGTGTTGGCTTGGATGAACTATGTACCCTTGTTGTGTTGTTATTCCTTGCTATGTGTAAGCCTGTTAGTTCCTTATTCCTTGGGGAGTCATGCCCGGCTCAGGGGTGGCAGCATTGTCGAAAGATCTAGGAGCGTGCTAGCCTATGGTTGGGTGGAACGTTGCAACGACATAGCTGGTTGCGGAACGATTTCTTTATAAAGATAAGTAATCTTCTCTATTTTACTTCTGCAATCCTATTCACTGTTAACGATCATGATGAAACATGTTGAATGCTTGCATGATTGTATGTTACTTCCGCTGTGTATGATACATAATCCTGTATGCATGTTTTAGTTCAAGCATTTTATTTCAGCATGTCAACAATGCTTATGAATGTACATGTTCATGGGGCTAGATGCCCAAATGTTTTGGTGTGTAGTAGCGTCCTCTTCGCCGGTCGAAGGGTCGAGGACGTTACAATGATGCAGGGAATTTGTATTGTGAAGATGTCACTGAGCTGGAAAGCCATCTTCTTCTTGTACAATCTATGGGATCCTAGCAATGTTTTAAAACTCGTACTCGAACTCAGCCTCGGACTCCGTCAACACTTGGACCAGTTTAAATTTAATGACTCTGTTTTTTTTTAAAACATAGAATATTCAAATTTTAATCGGAAAATTTCATTTTAAAGATTCCAAACCATTAGAGACAAAATATGCAGAGTCTGGTCAGGTATATACCATGTAAGGGTGAACATATCAAAATGGCACCAAGTGCAATACATATATGAATCAAAATACATAATCAACGAGGCTCTAAATGGCCTATGGAGTCCAAAAAACAAGATGCTATGCCTACAAGGCTAAATTATCAACATGATCAATCATCAAAGATCAAACTCACCACAGGGACAGATTTGACTCATTTTAGACTATTAGCATACCTAGACAGTTGAATGTTGGACTGGGACAGTGGAAAGTTTAGGAAACAACCAACAAAACAGTTCAATGGCCACAAGTAGCAATGAGATGGACAGCAACTCCTTCAAGCTGGGTTGTAGCCTCCTCAATCAAATGTCAAATCCACTACAAATAGTCCAATAAGACTGCCCAACAAGCTCCAAAACCTCTAAATGCTTACAAATGTCCAATGAAGATGGTGTGAGGCAAATAGAAGGGGGGGAATCTTCTTATAGCTATGTTTACAAGAAACTTGGGTTCAGGGATGAGGACGCCAATTTTTTATACATGGGACTCGGTATGTCGGAGGTACTGTGTAATACACACACACACACACACAATTCAAATCATTTTCATTGTACATATATGTTCATGCGCATCCATATGAATCCAAACAATTATACACAAATATGCAAAGTTCTCGTGTATATAGGAAGGTGCATAAAACTAAAAGAACATTGAGTGCAATCCATATCTGACCCAAAATACATAGACAAAGAGGCTCTAAATGACCTGTAGGGTCCAAAATACTTCATGATACGACAAATAACTACATTCATCAAAATCATTGCCCATATTGGGATCTTACTCATTAAAAACACTATGTGGACCCCTCCTATAGGCTCTAGCCTTTGCCCCTACCTCGAATCTCAAAGTTGATCCTCCAAGGACATTAGTCAACACCCTACAATTTTGATGAAACTTCGTAATCCAAATTTTAAAATAAGGTAGAAAAAGTCTCCCATGCTTAGTAATTGATTTTGCTTGACTGAAGGGTGATTTTTTATTAAGGTCATCACAGATGAGTTCAACAATCAACACCACAACATCAAGGTACATAGAGAGGTTGATGTGCTTGATTAAATGCTAATCCCCTACCCTCATACAAGATAGAATCCAATGGAAACATTGCAATCTTGAAATCATGAAAAATGTTAAGTCTGTGGAATTTTGAATAGGATCTAAACTTCTACTTTTTGCATATGAACTCCGATCAAGTTAGAACCACTTTCAAACATCTTGAAATAATTAATGTTAATGTTAAAATTTTAAGTAAAAGGATAAAAAAATGAAAGAACTATCCTTATCTTTCATTTTCTATCCTTTTACTTAAGAATTTAACATTACCATTTAATATTATTTACTTCAATATCACTTGTACAAAATCGGTCAGGTTCATACAAAACGGTCCCCTCCACGTGTGCACCCAAGTGGCTTGCAAGTCAACTGGGCTGAGTCAAGTCAAACTCGGTCGATTTTACCAGTTTGGTACCAAATCAGCCGAGTCAAGTCTAATTCAGCTGGTTCAGTACCAAACCAGTCGTCCAAGCCGATTTGGTGACTGGTTTCACACTTCTAACAATCAACTTGACCAAGTCTGAGTCCAAGTCACCAGTTTTTAATAAAAATGGATCCTAGTGAACACTCTTCAAAGGAGTTGAGAACTCTTTCTCAAGACAATGGGATTCTCGCCATCATTCATCTCTTGACCATGGAGTTCTGTACTCTCATTCCGAAGTCCGAGTTTTTAAGATGACCATTAATATGTTGAGGCCCTTCTAGAGAGAGTAGGGATGGATTTTTCATCGATTGTTGATAAAGTATGACTCCCACTGTTTGTATTCAGTTCTTCATCTGATATGTTCCCTCTCCCTAGTTCTTAATACTCATTAGGTATCTAAGGGTTTGAAGGAGCATTCGGTGAGGGACTTGTAGAATGATTGGACTAAAAAAAATTTAATATGCAGAGAGTATTTTCCTGGCCTGTCATTTAACATGGGCTTCTATCTACGGCGAGGTTGGCCAACACTAGGTTGTTGAATGCCCTATGTCATGTTTTTCAATGCCCATAGACAGTTAGGCATATCATCTATGGTTGACGGTTTACCAAGCATTGTTGAAATTGGCTTGAGGATCATCACTTGGTTGTTCTCCACAGAAGGATTCTATGACATGCAACATTTTTTGGTGTTGGTCGAGCTCTTGTTCATGATGTTTTTACTGGGCTTTGGAATTGCTTGAGGATAGGGGTGCTTTTTTATTTAAACAAGCCAAGGTGTAAATTTACTTTTGAACATTACACTAGCTCCTTCTATACACTTAGTTCTATATAGAAGGATGAGGTTCATGATCAGTTGTTAGCAAAAGGAGTTGTGCTAATCAAAGATGCCCAATATTTGGATCACACTCAAGTAATTTGCTTTATTTCTACCTTAGTAGCTCTTTGGAAGGGGTTATGATGCTCATTGTATATACCCTTCCACTTTTTGGTGTTGGTCGAGCTCTTGTTGATGATGTTTTTCCTGGGCTTTGGAATTACTTGAGGATAGGGGTGCTTTTTTATTTAAACAAGCCAAGGTGTAAATTTACTTTTGAACATTATACTGGCACCTTCTATACATTTAGTTCTATACAGAAGGATGAGGTTCATGATCAGTTGTTAGCAAAAGGAGTTTTGCTAATCAAAGATGCCCATTCTTTGGAGTACTTTGCTTTATTCTACCTTAGTAGCTCTTTCGAAGGGGTTATGATGCTCATTGTATATACCCTTCGACTTTTCATTTTCTACTTGTTAATATCTTTTTGTAAATATAAGATGTATTTTTCAAAATACTAAAAAAGCTATTGGGATGCAGACACTAATATGAATACAAATATGTGGTTGGATACCAATTCCAAATTTGTAACAAACATACTTACACATATAACAATAATAATAATAATAATAATAATAATAGTAGTAGTAGTAGTAGTAGTAATAACTAGAGGTCACATGTTTAATAGTCATGTCTATTTCAAGTATGTGACCACTCAATGTATACTTATATACAATGTCACATGCTATCGTAATAATCTCTCATATTCTATCTTCAACATATTATGGAATCTTTTATTATCCTATTTATTTTGGATATTCAATATATGAATCAATTAGGTTCATTACATTGGTATCAAACTAAGTTGCATTGACACGGATATGGATATGTGGAAGGAAACAGATATCGCAAATTTTCAAAAAAGTCGAATATGATACAGCAAGGAAACGACAACACAAATACATACATATATACATACAAAACATATCCATGTCGTATTGTATCCGACCTTTTTTAAATTTTCCATATATGTTTCCCTTCTCGTGTGTATATATGTATTCTCAAAAAGATTATGACACATACATAATTCAGATTACTATTCCTCAATTAGATTTAGAGGCAATCATCTCATTGCACCAAGAGTCATGAGGTGCTATACAGGCCAGTATAGGGGAGATGTTGTAACGCGTAACATTGTGTAACATTACGTAACATGTTGTTCCCATAAATAAAATTGCAAATGATGGCGGCTTAAACAAAAAAATTAAATTATATTGATTTCATCTTAAACTTAAATATATCAAGCACAAGATCAAATCTCTTGAGCTGTAGATTTTTTCTTATTGTAAAAAAAAAATTTAAAAATTACACCTCAAGAAATTGGATCCCTCTTGATGCTTGATAGATTCGAGCTTACGATGGATCTATGTTGGTTTATAACAATTGAAATTAGCAAACCCAAATATTGTCATAGACAAAATTCTTGTATGCTGACTCCTAAGTGCCATAGATAAGCCAACCCTTGCCAAAGTATATAACCAAGAACATATCAGCTACTTCTAAACATCAATTTCTGAGAAATTTTCTATACTCTTGAAAATACTTGATCCGAACATAGTCTCAAGTCTCTCTAAATCACATGCAAGTTATTTATGACATGAAATGATGAAACACAAGAAATCAATTCACTTTAACCAATATAGCAATCATACATAAAACTGAACACAAAAGCTTTTATTATCTTTGACCAGTTTACAATAAGTAGGATAGACCAATCCAACAACAAACTTTTCTCTGAGCCAAAAGGCTCTAATGCTCAAGTCTGATCTCTGATGGATGTGCTCTCTGCTCATGCAAGCATTTGCCCCTCTCATGCAAGCATTCATCCTCCTCTACTGAAGCTTCTCTCTAACCATGCCTCATGCCCCTCGGCCTCTCTGGATCACTGTCTCAGTGAGAACCCTCTCTCAGACTGATGGACTCATCTCATAGCTCAATCCCCTCCAAGGAAGAACACCTCCTCTACTCAAGAATCTGCCCCCTCTGTCAACTAAATCAATGAATCTTTTGTAGTTGGATTCAACCTCATATTGAAGCAATCAATGGCTCTAATGTGTCTTCCCTCTACTGTTGATTAGGTGTGCTAAACTCTGCTCAGATTTGCACGCTCACAACACAAGAATTGCGCCCTCTCTACTCAAGAATAGGCCCCTCTCTCATGCAGGCTTTCGCCCTCCTCATACACTGATTCTCTCTCTTTATTGTGTGATCAATCTCTGAGCCCCTAGCTAATGAATCTATTGGTTCAAGTGAATCCTCTCTGCATCAAATCAAGAGTGTTCTATCTCTCTCAGATCTGCCTTCTTTCTCTGCTCTAGAATATGCCTCCTCTACTCAAGAATGTGCCTTCTCTCATGCAGTGATTTTCCCTCCTCGTGCAATGAAGTCATCCAACCTGTGTAGATTTGCTCACTACTAACAATGCTCTACGTGAATGCGCCCCCATCTGTCTCTTCTCTCTTTTATAAGCTTCTGGTGACTTTTAGGGTTCCAAAACCCTAGCGTACTTTTCATGCACATGCACCATGCAGATCTCACGCACATGCACTATGCGAAACCTCATGCACATGCATCATGCAAATCACACTATTACATTAAAAAATTGGTGCAACCTTGCATTCCCTACATGCAGTTGGTAAAGGTCTCAAAAACCTACGCATCTCTCCATCACTGGATCCATGACAACTAGTAGAGTGTATCTCATTCTCTACATCAATGCCTATACTAATGATGAACCTTCATGCTAGGCATCAGCACATGAAGGGCATGTCGAGTTATAAAACTCAACAATTTCAAACCCCAAAATTACTCAAAAGGCTAAATCCAAGTGTTAGCATCTCTAATGAAATAATACACAGATTGAACCTCTAGAAGAAGTGTTAGAATTTATGATTAAACACAATTTGGAGGTAAGTCAGTGACTAGACTGAGATGTATTTGGGTTGGTGTATTTGGGTTGGTCCACTGAATAAATTGAAAATCAACTAGGTGAATGAGGGTCGATCGACGAACCAACTGAAGCATAAAGGGCCTAAATTCACAGGGTTGTCTAACCGTTTAAGACCAACTTGGACAATCAAAGTTGACTTAATCAACCATGCTTTAAGGGGATTGGTTAGGCACTAAAGTATAAATAAGTGAGCTCCTATTAAGCAATATGATCAAATGTGTGATGACATGCAATATTGCACTCTATGTTATAATGTTATCTCTAGGTACCATTGTGTCCCCTTGGATATTGTTATCACATATACATCTGCAGTTGGGCTACCATCATGCAGCATACAAATTTATTTCTTATCTTCTGAGCTTTTCATTCACATGGGATTTGGACACGGAGCCAAAACTAGCATGTTCGATCCTCACTGGTATCCCCGACGATACAAGGAGGGAATACAGAGTAGGGGTGAAATGAAACACCAATTTGAAGGAAAAGAAGGGCCACCCAACAACGGAATAAACTGGTTGATTAAAATGAACACGAAGAGACAAGGACAAATGATTCGGTATATTGGTCAAAGATTGCTTGAGGACAAGCAATTTCGAGAGGGGAGGACTGTAATGTCCCCTTCCAACTAAAACCCCTAAGAACACCCGTTAACCTATCTTATTCCCATAGGTTCAAGCGGGTACTGACAGTTAGGGAATCAACTAAAGACTAATGCCATCTACAGAAAATCTAAGGCATCAATATGTTATCACCATTAGGTCAGAGAGGGCCACCGAAGCCAAAGGCCACCGACATGCATGACATCTAAGCATTATTTAATGATGCATGCACCCATTTAAGTCTCCATGCGCATGCATGCAAGTCAACTGCAAATTAGAAGTTAAAGTGACCTAATTAGGTCAAAATTAGGGTTTTCGCAGTTGAAAGTTATAAAAGAAAGATACAGTGAATGGAGACTTCACTTTGGGATTATTATTATTTTGGAGCTCTTGAGAAGTAGCACAGCGTGCGGCCACGGCAGTGGGGGTTGGAGACAGCGTCTTCAGCTAACGGGATTTTGACAGTGAGACATCTACCCTAGTCTCCTTAAGGATAAACCATCCAGGTTTGTCACCGTATCTATTGCATTCATCATTATCCAGTATTCCAGTATAAGTCCGAAGGTTATTGCAGATTCATCCGTACAGCTAGGGGCATTTAGCTAGGAAACCCTAAGTCATTCACCAGGACTCTGGATCACCATATTTCTTCCGTATGCAGCCTGCATCCCCATTGATAGGATCACTCTATTGCATTGGGTAATTATCAGCTATCAGATTTTCCATCCGGGGCAGCTAGCAGCAGTTTACAGGGTTGTGGGGGCGTGAACAGCAAACTGGGAGATCAATTCGCTAGGGCATCTGGAGAGGTCAAAACTCTTGCATGCTCCAGCCATCCTCTCCGGCACGGGCACACCTTCCTTCCGACTTATTTCCAACTGAAACTAACCATCCCTTCAGCAAAAACGTCACACTTGTTTGATTCAGCCATCCGGGGTATTGCAGCAGAAAACAAGGTCATTTCTTCATCAGCTCAGCTCATCTTGCATGTATATTCTCTCTGGAGCATATTCAGCCGGCTTATCAGTGGTAAGTGTTCATTCTATCCTGCAAACCCTAACCCTAATTTCAGCTATAAAATAGGGAAATTTTGCATGGCAGTTTGCATGCTCGGCTGTTTCAGTAAATTAGCATAGAAATAGAAAATATCAGGATTTGGGATATTACACAGGTATATCTTACTATTACTATTGTTGTCACCATGATTATGAATAACATGACTTAAGTTTGGTTTTCATATATACCATTGGAGCATTTCTTACATTGGAAGCATGCAGGATCATATGGGTATAGTATCTCACCTTCAGTTTGGCTACTTCAACCGAGTCAACCCAGTCGACCAAGTCAAACACAGTTCCCAAGACAATGACTCAAAAAACAGCATTGCTTATATTTGTTCCAAACATGCCTAGGACCAATACTGCAGTTTCAGTTTTGAGAGTTTGGCCCCAGATCTCCTGATCTGTGATTATTATCACTTTATTATTAGCCAAATTATCAAATTTTATTACAGATAGCAGTCATTTTTGTTCTCCTAGAGCATTGCAGTGTTCCACGGGGTATAAGTAGTCACTTATACCATTCTTCTATGTCTCCAGATCATCCTGTGCAGTCAGTTTGCCCCAGTTATCAGCCTAGACAGAGTTATGATGACTTTTATTAGTTTCATAGGATGTACCACCAGAAATTGAGCTAGGAAATTCACTGAAAAAATCGATTTGGCCATTTGGGTCAAGGAAATGGCTTGGAAATTTGTCAGATGATGTAGTTTGCCTCCCCAGACAGTTCTTCAGCAGTTTCAATCAGCATTGTTGTCCGGATTATTTTATTCTTGGCTCAGCCAGTGAGAACATCCCTCAAGGAGCGCCCCTCAACTTGACTAATTGATGTATTGCACTGTTATATCATATGTTATGAGGTTGTAATGGAACCTAGGGTGAATAAAGCCCCTAGTGACCCCCATTTTATGTATTATCATGATCATATCTTATGTTATATCTTATTTTTTACTTAGACAAGGTGTCATTGGGCAAAAAGTGTGCCCCACTTGATCTAGTCAAGTCGATCAATGTAAAATTTATCTCCACCATTAATGATGTTATAATCTCCAAAGCTAGGAAATTTGGCACCATTGGCTCTTGAAGAATAATATAGAAAATCTTTCTGGGATCTCGTCTTTTGTGGATGATTGAAGAATGTTCTTTGTGATTGACTGACATTATTTCTCGCTTGCATTGGAGATTATTGGTGAATCTGTGGTATATTTTTCTGGATCCATTTGCTTGACAGGGAAGTCGATTAGGAGAGGGGCACACCTATGGGAGACGTCCACCTTGCTCTGCTTTCTGGGTTGATCGATACAAGGAGTATTTCTGTCTTATGAATTTTTACTCTCTTATTTGTTCACTTCTCATCAGCATTTGTCATTTTTCTTGTCGTTCTCATTGTTATCTACTTTGCTTGGCAGGAGAGAGGGCGCATTTGGCTTCCTTGGGCGTTTTAACAACGCTGGATTTTCACCATCTCTTCACTTGATCTATGCGGGAATAATCTTCGTCACCTTGGCATTCAATCTCCGAAACATCAGGTACGTTTTTCCGAGGTAAGATATATCGTTTTTCTCCGTATCTAATTGGGGCGACATTTTCCTTTCACCAAACCTTCATTTAAAACCTGTGTTGCAAGGGTACCCGTCCCCAGGGGTTTGGTTTGCATCCACGTCTAGGGTACCGTCCCCAAGTCTCGGAAACTGGGTTGGCTACCTCATAAACGTCCCCTGAAGTCCTCGCCAAGGTCCCAAGTATCAGCTACTTCTAGCCCAGAAAAAGGAAACTTTGCTCATTTTGGGGACTTTGTCCCCCAATTTTGGGGACTTCAGGGAAACTCCAGTATGTGAAAATTTAAAAAAATATATATTTTTAATAATAAAAAATTACTTTTACGAAGAGGGACGGGGTAAGCATGGGTCCCCCTACCCTCTTAAGACCTCGTGGGCCTGTCCACTTCTCCCAACGCAAAGTTGAGTCTTGAATTGTGTTAGATCCCACGAGACAAGAGCTTGTTGCGCAAAGGAGATGATATAGGCAGAGGAGAGGCAAGACAATCTTAGGTTGTCTTAGACTTAAAAGGTTTATGCTTTTAAGTTAATGACATGGCACTATCTAGCTCAGAGGGGCTGGTATCTATTCTAAGACTATTTCTTCTAGAAGATTGCCTTATTCTTTTATGACTCTGGATCTTGTCATTGGATTTTTATTGCATAGTTTGTGTTAATTATTGATCCTTTGTGCAAGTTGTTCCAATGTTGTTGCGAATACCGTATTCTTTGTCCTTTATGCATGATAGAAAACTTACTTTGTTGATGTTTGTGCAAACGTTTCTATGCATGTGCATATTTCTAATTTTGAAAAACCAAAAGCTTCATCAACTATCGCCATGTTTATACTTAAGGTTCATATGTAATTCCCAGTTTATATCAATGATTTATGAACTTTGAAGCAATGTGCATGTTAATTGTACTTGAATACCAGTGAAAAATAAATTGATTTAATTTATTAAATATATATATATATAGTACCCCTGACGTACCCAAGTCTCATGTTCAAAAAGTGGCGTCCTCGTCCCCATCCCCGTCCCTATACCCAAGTTTCCTGGTAACTTAGTTTAAAACCCTCATTTCGTAGATATGTAGGTTCTACTTTGCAACGGTATATAAAACTCAAAAACCACTTTGGATTTATTATAAAACCCCCAAGTCTTAATTTTCATCATCATTGGACTCCATTTTCCCATCTTAAGCATTGGTCTGCTTCTTAGGGGAAGACACCCTCCATGGGAGGAGTGGGTATTTCTGAAACCGCAAACTGGTTTTCGTTGGTTTCACTTTCATTTGTTTGAACTGTTGAATAAATTGTCATTAATGCCAAAAGGTGTGACAGTGTGTCTTCGTGCCCCTTGAGGAGCCCCTGAGGGTTAAATAGTTGTCAGTGTCAAAGGAGACCTTTTGACCCTGTCCAAGACCAGTCTGAAGCCCTTGGAGCCTTTTGGACAATTACAAAATCCCTATTCACCATTTATAGTGTTTAAGTACCCCTAAGTTGTTTCTATAGTTCCCCGATTGTTTCTTTGGTACCCTAGTACCACAACCTATGCCCCAGTACCCTAGAAAGTGTCCTTGGTGGGTTGAAGAAGTGTAAAGTCCAAATGACCCATTCTGTGGTCATTTGTGTTTGAAATGAGGTCATGGTAACCTAAGAGAAGTCTAGGCACCCCCACATCTTGATAGTTATGTGTTGAGGTTCTTGGTGGCTAGACAAAAAAGTTGGGTTTCCTTGTCCCAGATTATCAAAACCAAATCTAAAGCAAAAGGACTAAGCCAATGAAAGGGATAAATGAAATACCAAAGGAAAAAGGAAATGAAAGGATCGCAATATGAAGGCGCAAGGATGGATGACTCATACAGTACGTCTTTAGGCACAAATGTGGAAGAAACATCATAAATCCTAACTGCTAACTCTTGAAAGTTATAAATAAACCGACACACTAATATTGTTTGTGATGGTTAATTCACAAAGACCGCTTTTTTCCCTATGTATGCATTTCATTTCATGTACACTCACTTGACTTTGGTAGCTAAGCTATGTAGGTTTACTTAGGACTCTCACATGAAAAAGGGTTCTAAGGATCACACTATTGTTAAATTAGATGAGTAAAAAGGTATAAATCATTGACTTGCCAGAAAAGGTATATTTGTAACAATATCTTATGTATTATTGTCACATTAGACTAGCATTACCAAAGTTTTAATGACGAGTTAACTTTATACCTAAGTTGCACGAAATGGGGAAACAGGTACGAAATGAGGAAAGAAGGAAACGGTGAAAACAAGAGCCCCCAAAAGTTTGGAAACAGGGAAACGTGATATATATATATATATATATATATATATATATATATAATTGATTAATGAGCGAGGACATTTAAAAAAATAATGTGAAACATAAATCATAAATCATATATTTAACATCACACTTTACTCATAAGTGATTACATAATGCAAGTAGTAATATGCAAAAACAACCTGTATAAATGAGGCTAATACATATAATGATATATATCCAAAATCATCCTTTATATATGAGGCTATAAGTACGATGCTACATCAACATGTATCAAACTATGAACAATGAACATGGAAATAAAACAAGAGCTCAAACTACTAAACTAGTAAATAATAAAGAGTAAAGACTCATAGGCATCATCCTCATTCTCATAATTCTCCTGAAAAATAGAACAAAAAGCATGCTCAACAGTAGAATGTAGCGTGGAAGAAAGAAGGCCAACTCCACTTCTAGGTTCCTCAATATTCAAGGCAGCAAGAGAGAGGACCAAGTCAGAATTTAAGTTTTTAAAAAATATGTCTTAAAGTGTTGAAGGGCGTTTTTGTTTCCAGAAACGCATCGCATGGACGCCTTCTGTACCGGAAACACGTTTCCGGTTTTAGAAAATGTGTTTCCCTCATGGGAAACTCGTTTGTATGTTCAAAAACGCATTTCCTAGTCATACGCTATGTGTTTCTGAGTTTCTGCACGGAAACGACATGGAAATGGGGGGGCAAGTTTCCTGCAACATAGCTTTATACACTATAGTACGTATATTTACACACATGCTATGACTTGATATGGTAACTTAGTTGATCATGAGGGACTTATCCTTCAAGCACTACACGTTATTGAGGGTTCTACATCACAATTCCTAGCTACAGATGGGGTCGGCCCCCTTCTACACGTTGGAGACACCTTCTTTTGGCAAATGGGAGCTTGGAGATGCTTCTAGACTCTTACTACATCGCATTTGAACCTTTTTTCCTCACTCTGGGACCATTTTGAGCATCTTCTAAGATTACTTGGACCATTGGACCACATGTGAATTTGGGATGAGTTTGATGGAGTTTCTAGGGAAGCACTCTAGGGTTTGACCCTAGAATTGGTTCTCCCTACCGCTTGGCACATGTTTGGAGGAGTTTTGAAACTCATTGGACCATTCATGAAAGTTGATGTCCCATTGGTTGACCATTTGGACCACAAGCATGAGTGGTTAGAGGAGCTAGTTTGTTGTATCTTGGACCATTGTGGTTGAGCTACCTCTCTCTTGGGCCTTGTATAGTACCATTTCACATCACTTTGGCCATGATTATTGGGGCACCTTCTTTTTGAGAAATTTGTTAGGAGATTGATGTAAATTTTATATTTTTTTACTCTTCCTTGGAGAATCCCTAGCATAGATCTAGAGTTTTAGCACATCTATTATTATTTTATTATGAAGGAAGTTGAGTTTTTCTCCTATATAAAAGACCTCACTTCTCATTGTCATTTCTTCCAGTTGTTGGAGATAACTACCATCATTTTGCATCCAAAGGTTCTTGTCTATTGGAACTTTTTCTTCCATGGTTAGCACAACTTGATGAGATATTATTGAGATGACAAGTTCTTTCTATCATTGTACGATTTATATTCCTAACTCACTTAAATGGTAAACTTGTTCAAGTTGAATAACCTTAGTTTATTCTGTGGTTTAGCTTTGTTGCATGTCTTGTGGTTTGGCTATCTTAGGAGGGGCTCAAAATCAAGTTGCACAAGCTAGGGTATAAGTTGGAGGCGTGTGCCCTAGAAGCCACCCTTCCTTGGTGAGAAATTGAAAGCAATTTCAGTAGCTTCAGCTAAGAATTTGTCTTATGTTTTGTAGAGATTCCAGTCAAGCACTTCACACAAGCCTACAAGGAGGATTGATCCCAATACATCATTAGCCCAAGGGTTTCAAAGAGATTAGTCATTTCTCTAATTTCTTTAACCAAAAAACTACTAAAATCTCTTCATTTCCTTGCAATTTTAGGATGATTTAATTCCAAAAACCCAAAATTATTGGTTTAAATTTTTTAGATTAGTTTTATTAGTTTCTTAGGGTTGCATTCTTCTAGTTTAATTTTTTGTTAGTTACTTTTAATTTTATGCATTTAGTTTACATTAAAAACAGCTCTAAGGCATCTTCATTTCCATATCTCTGGCAAGATTTTATGTTGGATTATGCCACTGAAATTTCTGAGTACTATATCTAATTTTTTATGAAGTTTTAAGGGATTTTTAAGTGGTTAAGCTCATATTCCTTAGGTCTGGAAATTAGTACAGCAAAATCATTCATTCTAGAAAGTGTTTTCAGTTTTTCTAGCAATCTTAGACTTAGATTTTTCATAGCATAATTTCTGCACTTAAAATTCTGGTAAAACCTGAGTTTTTTCTAAGGTTCTTGTTGGTTTTGCTCACTATAACTCACTAGGACAAAAAGCATTTAATTTCCGGAAATTTATCTGCAGCTGACAAGTAAATCTTTTAACCATAGCATCACATGTTTATTGGCGCAAATGAATTTCATACAATTATTGAATAATTCATAAACAACAAGATATTTCAAGTGTTAATGATGTGATAAATGGTGGTCAAAATTTCATATCTTCGTTAAGCATTCACATATTAAATTTCTGTAATGTTTTAATGGTTTAAGCTTTAACTACAAGGGTCATAATCATTTACTAAAACATTCGGGAATTTTATTTTTGCATGTTTATTGGCTCAAATGAATTTCATCCAATTATTGAATAGTTCATAAACAACACGATATTTCAAGTGTTAATACTGTGATAAATGGTGGTCTAAATTTCATATCTTCGTTAAGCATTCACATATTATATTTCTGTAATGTTTTATTGGTTTATGCTTTAACTAGAAGTGTCATAATCATTTACTAAAAGATTCTGGAAATTTCTTTTGCAAGTCTTGTTAATTTACTTTTATTTGGCCCACTGCTTTTGATGATATAAATACTCATGGATTATGGATGTTAAAGGCAAAATCAATTAATTAATTAAACGTAAAAGTTTGTGGCATTTAAAGCGCTAAGACATAAATTATAAACACCAATCTGTTGATGTGATTTTACTAACTTCTACAAGATTGGGCTATTTGAGATAAATTTGGATGAAACGCTTTTGCAGAGATTTATATGTCCATTGATATATTTCACTTGTGGATGTATTTACTTTTGCAACGAACCTATTTATTAAAAATATCTTGAATTTTTAAAGTTTTGTGCTTTGTTGTACTTCCATTTCCATAAGTTTACTGATAATGTCCATGGCTCATTTCATTTTTATATCTTGAGCTCATTTATATTTGAGTGTTTGATTTATTGTTTATGCAATATCTTGGATGGTTAAACGCTTCTGTGAGAAATCTAACTTAATACACAATTCAGACAAACAATACAAGTTCAGACTCCTTTCCCTCAAGCTCTCCTAAAACTCACAATCTAATTACCTTATAGGGAAGCCTCCCTCGGTTTTGAGAGTTAGCATAAAAGAGGGAAGTTAAGCAGTAACGTGACAGTGATGATTTCCTTCCAAGGTTGCACTTGCAGCACTAGTGGATTCGGACTTTTCCACTTAAGTGCTAAATCAAGCTATAACAAGGTGCATGAACAAGTGTGCAAAGCGCTCCTCAAGAAGACCTCTCCATAACCACCTTAAAATAATATAATTTCCAAGCAAAAAGGTGAGTGCACCCTGTTACCCTCCTCCTGAGCTCAACATTTCTTCAAGTTGCAGCAATGCATCATTTTGTCATGATTTTATGTAGTGTGGTTTAACTCCCCGGATTGTGGGTGACAACCCTAAAAAAGTCATTTTAAGTTATTTAAAGTCATTTTACGTAGGTCAGCCTAAAAAGGAGCTTAGCCTAAGTCACATACAACTAAGGCTAGCCTCCTGATTCATAACTCAAGATCATGGTATCAAACAAAGTTATTTCTATTTTTCTCCTTGTGTTCATGGTTAACTAGTGTGCACCTTTCTCCTTGGGCATTTCTTTTGGATTGCAAGGGTTTGATTTCATGTGAAGGTCTATTTATTGGTTTTTCAAGACGGGTTTAAGTGGAAGGATTCTTAGAAGGGTTGCTTCTTTCTCTTTTCACTGCAATTGTGGTCAGAACTTCTTGTTATTTTGTCTAGCACTGCTGGAGGCATCCAAGGTAAGCCCTAGCTAGGGTTTTTATTGCAATAAACATTGTCTTGTGAAGTGGAACGCCTCTCCCATTTAGCGCCTCGACTTCTTTATTTTGCCCTAACAAGGTTAAGATCAACACAACCTAGGGTTTCTTGATCTTGCTCGAGTTCATACAAAATCGATTTGCCAAAGTTTGAGAGGTATGTTGACTACGATTTCTCGTGCCTAAAGAGAAAAGACAATCTTGTTTCCCCTATCTTGAACAAACTCTCCTTTTATCAATTTTTTGCAGTGTGTATTGCAAAAAAAAATTAAAAATCAAATATCAAGAAAAACCCTAAAAGTTTTATATTTTTGTAAAAATCCAAAAATATTTATTTTTCCATACACTAGTTATTTTAATAGTTATTTTCTAAAGTTGTTAATTGCAGTAGTATATTTCAGATCTTGATAAAATATCGTAAAAAACCAAAGAAGTCAAAATCTTTCAAAAAGGTCAATTGTATGCCCTAAAAGTGCTCCAAAGGAGGTGACATCATCCTAGGGTTAGGTGACGCCAACCCTAAAGGGTAGTTTTAGATCTTGTATTTGAGTTATTACAGATCCATTTCATCAAAGAAGTCAAACCCTAAAGCCTTGAGGAAATCAATTGCGAAAAGGGCCATGACGAAAATGAATGAATTAAATAATGAAATGACATGGCATGAAAAATCGCTTGGTAAAAGTGTGAAATCACATGAAATGAGGCGACATGCTTATCTAAGGAAATTATGACCATGTTATCACCAATCTTGTAGTTTCCCTGATTGAGTAATCCTGTATAGGATGGCAGAGGGGACAGGCAACTAAAGTTGTGACCTACAAAAACCCTAACCCCCAAAGGATGGATGGTTGTCACGTCAGTTAGGACTTCCTTCGCTTTATGCCACTGGAGAAGCCCAAGTGTAATGTCCTCTTTTTCCTAGGCATTGAGGACCAACCCGCTAACCTATGTAATTCCTGTGGGTTCAAGCGGGTACTAACAGTCAGGGAATCAGCTGAAGACTGATGCCATCTACAAAAGATCTAGGGCATCAATATTATATCACCATTGGGTCGAAGAGGGCCACCAGAGCCAAAGGCCACCTGCATGCATGACATCTGAGCATTATTTAATGATGCATGCACCCGATTAAGTCTCCATGCAAATGCATGCAAGTCAACTGCAAATTAGAAGTTAAACTGACCTAATTAGGTCAAAAGTTAGGGTTTTCGCAGTTGAAAGTTATAAAAGAAAGATAAAGTGAATGGAGAAGGTACTTATGTGATAATTGATTTGTGGAGTCGAATTGGAGAGCTCGGCGAGCTAAGTTGGGGTTGAGCGCATGCTCAGCTAACTGGTGTATTTCGGCAGCGAAATCTATCTGCCCTAGTTCATCATCAGCTTGGATCATCCAGGTTCAACACTAGTTCATCATCAGGTTACATTCAGCAGTTATTCCGGGAAGTTGATTATTCATCCATCCAGAGGGTTTCACCGTCACACCGTGTCACCGTGATTAGAGACAAAGCAATTCGTTTTCCTACCTACAGGGTTCACAACTTCCGCATGTTGCTTCCATCATCATCAGAGGGGTATTATAACCCTAGTGCACATTATCCGGGCTTCCAGCAGCAGCTTATTTATTATTCTGGAGCTTATACAGTTTGAGAGGAGGGCGCATTCACCTGTGGAGGACGATTTGGTGTATCTCCTTATTCCTCCGACAGAATCCATGCATGCTAGGACCAGTCTCTTCACCATCAATTGATCTATATACTGGTATGTACATGCATTGATTTCTCCTATTTTATAGCATCTCAGTATTTTTCTAGGGCACATATTTGCATGCAACTGCATGCATGCAAAGTTCGGGGTTTGCTTTCCTATTTGATTAAGAAGTAAGTCTTTTAGCCATCTACAGTATACGCATAAACAGGAAAATATCAGCTTGGGATATTACAGTGGTATCAGAGTTGGTTTTCCTGCCAGCCTGAGTGGGAATCTATTGAGGGTTTCCCTTTCATGTCTTCACATTTTCCAACTTGATGGCCACTTCCTTTGAATTTTGAAACCATATTCTGTTGAACTCAAGAGCTGCGTTCTCATCTTTCGAGAGCTGTGACTCTACTACTGCTTATTGTTGGGGTGACCGGTACAGTTGGAGAACACGTTGTTTTAGTTGCAAGAAGATATTAAATGAGTTTCTGTCATTTGAACTTCTCCCATTAGTGCGAATTCACTCCTCTCTGTGATGTTATTTGTAAACTTGTGAAAGAGTATTTATATCGTTGAAGACTGCTGCTTGTTAGGTGGTGAGAACCACGGAGTGCTATATTCATTAATGAGTTGTGGTTGGGTTGTGCGTACTATTGAATGCATTTTCCGAAATTGATCCGTAAAGGCATTGTTTTATTGCTGCGACATCCAAGTTTAAACTGCGAGCTGTGATATCAACTAATTGGTGGTGACTCTATCCAATCTTGGATTGGTTGCAATTTATATTTGAGAGCTGTTGCGACCAAGTAGAAGAACCGAGACCTTAAGTTTGAGAGCAGCGACCACTCTTTGTGGAGTTGCGCCTGTGACCACCTCTCCAAATCGAACAGGACTTGTGCGTGAGGACTGAAGGAACCCTCTCCCTTTGTGTGCAGTGAAAGAATGGTATACTTGGACTGCTCAGTGCCTACGTAGAAGTGCGTTGAAGTCAATGGGGAAGGGAAGGCTGCGTTCTTGAAGTTTCTTTAAGTCTACGGAATTTTTGCTACCATTGTGAACTCTAGCGCGTGGCAAGAGGATTGGTGGATTGAGCCCGTGATTGAAGTCTGCAAGAAGTGCGTTGAAGCCTGCGGATCATAAAATTTCAAGACTACTCTCTTTTGAAGAATGTGATTGCTCTTTTTCCAAAAGATCATTAGAGCTGCATACCGTTGGAACATTGAACAAAACTGGAGTGTGAACCAGAGAGCTGAGAAGGCTGCTACGACCTCCCAGGATGGTGATACAACCGGATCAAGAGGAAGAATATTATAGGGCACAAACATTCCTGTTTTTTCCTTGACATCTTTATCAGCTACAAGCTACAGAAAATAATCAGTGGGATTTCTGCATAAGAGGGTCGTGTTCATTCTCTTTATATTTAATAGTTGTCAATTTCATTTGGCCCATTTCTCTTGTGTATTAAATCATTGGAAGCTTCAGGAAGGTGTTCTTACAGGAAATGTCCAAAAATATCAGTGGGTGCAATAAAGTGGTATGTTGGTTATAGCAAAATCCTCTAACAAGTTTGGTTCTTATGAGGCTGCCAATACTTCATACAAAGGACCATATATTCCAGGCCTGATTTATCCTTGTAGTGTCGTTGTTATTCATGTAAAGTGGAGGTACTGTGGTTACATTTGATTTACATTTTTAATCTAAAATATTATATGTCATCAGTCTTGCCAGCGGTGGGCATGCAAAAATTATAAATGAATCCAGGAGACCCATACAACATTACTCACAGGAGACAGAGGTATAGAGACAGAGAAGAGGAGATAGAGGACATAGATTTGGGGAACAGAGAGTATCAGTTTGAAAAAGGCAAAGAAACAATGGTCGATGATGATAAAATAGCTTTCAATAGTCTCATATCAGCCATAAAAGAACTCACCACTAGGCAAAAAGAAATGATGAGCACCTTCAGGCAAATGACTAAGATGAATGGGCCCACCCCACACAGTCCCTTATTTCCCAACGGTGATAGGGTATCCACCAGCAGTAGTAGGGAGTACTTATATACCAACATGCAGATCCATCCCCATATACATAAGCCCTTCCGACCTACCATGCCTCAATTCTTAGATAGTCCGGCTGTAGTGCCTCTCGCACAAGCAGAACCAGAAGAACCCATGAGTGCCTATCTGAGAGAATATAGAGCTTTAGAAGAGGACTTCTATTCACACATGACCTTCACTGACTTCTGCCACTTTAAAAGTAAGAACAAACCCAAAGCTTACAATAGGCCATTTACCCAAAACTATGAGTTACAACGCACCGTAGGGAAACTAACTATCCCTACCTTTGAGGGCACTCAGGGTGGCCCAGCCAGGAATTGGGTACAGAAGTTGGATACATACTTCCAACTCAACCCCATGATTGAGACAGATGCCATTAAATTGGCTACTTTGCATTTGGACGGAGAAGCACATGAGTGGTGGTATCACGAGTTAGTGACACTGGGTCACGACACCATCACATCGTACCCAGATTTTACACAGAGGCTCATTGAGCGGTTTGATCGGAAGGATCCTAAGGTACACTTTAGAGAGCTAGCACAGCTCAAGCAAACAGGTAGTGCATATGCATTTATTTCAGAGTTTCAGAGGATAGCAGTCATGGTGACAAATATATCAGAGAGCAGGTTGATTATGTTGTTCACTAAGGCTCTCACTGAACCCTTACGAGGATGGGTCTAGTCTTATAGGCCCACCACCCTAGCAGATGCCATCAGACGGACTAGAGATTTACAGGATGCAGTACCCAAGATTAGGCTTCCTCCCAAAACCAATTCCCCTATTGAAGATGAAGAGAGGAAACCCGTCCAGAAAGAATGGCCCAAGAAAGAATGGATGGACAATAATACCCGATAGGACCTTAGAAGAAAAAAGTTATGTTTCACTTGCCAAGAACCATGGGTACTAGGTCACAGATGTTCAGGGAAGGGAAAGGCTTACTACATAGAGGCCTATTCTGACAATGGGGAGGATGATGATTATCCAAATCAGGAGCAGAGAGAGACACCAAAGACGGTTAGGGAGTTGTCGCCCTCAAGAGGTACCATTGCTACCATGATAGGGGTTCCTAGATTCCACACTCTCCGAATCAGAGGTACCGTACAAGGCCACAGAGTGGGAGTGCTGATAGATGGTGGGGCATCCCACAACTTTATTGATGCTGCATGAGTTAAAAGGAGAGACATTCAGACTGAGAGTTTTGATGGGTTTTCAGTAGCTGCAGCAAGTCACACCATGGAGTGTAGTCAGAGGATTCCTCAATTAAGAGTAACACTCGGGAATTATACAGTGATAGAGACATTCTATGTGGTGGATGTACTTGACATGAAGGTGGTATTAGGAGTTCAATGGATGTATTCCCTAGGGAAGTATTCCACAAACTACCAGACCATGGAGATGGAGTTCACAGGAGCAGAGGGACAAAAAGTAGTATCGAGAGGGATCCTACTTCCTTGACCCAATAGGCCAAATCGATTTTCTCAGTGAATTTCCTAGTTCATTTTCTAGTGGTACATCCTCTGAAACTGATAAAATTCATCATAACTATGTCCAGGGTTAGAACTAGGGAAAACTGACTGTTCTAGATGATTTGGAGACATAGAAGAAATTACTCATACCCCTTGGAACACTACAATGCTCTAGGAGAACCAAAACTACTGCCATCTATAATAAAAATTGATGAATTGGCCAATAATAAAGTGATAATAATCACCAATCATGAGATCTAGGGCTAAACTCTCAAAACTAAAACCACAGTATTGGTCCTGGGCATGTCTGGAACAAATATAAGCCATGGTGATTTTTGAGTCACTACCTTGGGAACCGTGTTTGACTTGGTCAACTGGGTTGACCAGATCAAAGTACCCAAACTGAAGGTGAGATGTTGACCAGGTCAAAGTACCAAAACTAAAGATGAGATACTGTACCAATATGATCCTCTATGCATCCAAGGTAAGAAATGCTCCAATGGTGTATATCAAAACCCAACTTAAGTCATGTTATTCATAATCATGGTGACAATAATAATGATAATAAGTAAGATATACCTGTGCCTTCAAAAAATCCTGGAACCTTTTGGAAATTTGTTTGTGCATGCCATGCTGACAAAGTTTAAATAGCTTGCTAATGCTAGGTGAAGGTGGAAAACAAGGTTTAAGGTAAAGGGGAATGACTTCTAACTGACTTTGACTATGTGATCTCTCTGAATGATAACCAATATACTCAACAAAAAAGACATATGCATAACAAATAGCAACAGGGAACGGCAGTGTCTCACAGATGGATAAACTACTTGGGCTTGTTTCCTTCAGACTCTAGCAAGTTTTCCTTTTGATTTCATTATAATACAAATCAACCTTCAAAGGCAAGTGCCCTAGAAGCCTTGTGGGCTCCAGTACTGACAAAGATATAGCCTTTGCAGGCTAGTCTCACCCTATTGCCCTGTGAAGGAAAATGAGTCAAACATTATACAATGAATGAGTGCTCATCCTTTGACCATTAACCTTTTTCAATAACTTTTTTGTTCACATAAGATAGTAGCCAGCCTACAAGAGCAGGTGCCCTAGAAATCCTTCTGGGCTCCAGTAAATGACTAATTCCTAGCCCCGCTACCAGCGAGCAGTCCATAGCCCTAACGGGTTTTCCTCTCTTGACTGCCCTTGTGGAGGGCAGATGAGGCTTACATTATACAAAGAATGAGTGCTCAACCCCTTGGCCACTGACTACTTTTTAAACATTTATACTTTTGCATCCTTTAGATATAGCATTTATACGTTCTGATGCTTTAGTGTTTAGCAACATTGTTTGGAGGAACACTTGTTTTGAGGACTAAAGGAGAGCTACCCGATGAACCCCGCCACATTGACCAAGTCACATACTTCATTGCCAGCGACACAAAATAACATGGAGTCTATCATGCACAAGGGTCAAGATGGGGAAAAGATCTTCAATCTCACAAGTCTCAATCAATCTAAGTCATGGGATGAAATTCAACAACGGATGAACTGGATGGACGGAAACAAATGATACATTAAACCAACATAGCACTAAGGTCTACTATTTGTATGGGCATGGCGTGAGCAACAGTCTTCAACATCAAGTCCTTTGATTAGTCTTAGCACAAGTTCAAGCATTAGTATATATATAAGCATAAGTCACCATGATCATCCTAACAAGACAAGCATAGGTGTTTGATATATATCACATAGCAAAATCAAACTATAGACGCATATACCTAATCTCACCATATATATACCTGTCTCCATCTAATAGGGCCTCGCTGCAACTGTGTGTACCATATCTGATCTACTACTATGCTCAAATGAACTAGGTCATCACTAAAATCATCTCAATGGACTAATTAATCTCACTCCTGGCAAGGAAACTCTACTGAATACGGCTCTAAAATGGTTGAGGCTATAATGATCCATGTTAAAACCCCATGTGAAAAATAGCTCGGAATAGAATAAGAGATAGATATGAATGTTGAATCATGGTAGCCCTGCTGCAAATGTATATGTGATAACAAACCACGCCATGGTACATCCAAGTTTTGAAACAACAATTAAAAGTACATAAGCCACTACAGAGTAACACCATTTGACCCCTCACTGTCATATCCCATATACAAGAAGGCAATCCCCATGTGTCAATATGTCTTGTCATGTGTCACAACACTGGCATCAAACTGGAACAATGCCCAAAGCATATCTGGCACAAGAGTGGTGATCTAACAAGCTAGAAGTGTCTCTGGCAAATATCCATGGATGAACCATAGATCTCATCTTTGGAACCGATCGACGTGAATAAAATCACTAGGCATCAATCATAATGTCACCTTGAAATGTCAAGAGGTAATAGAGTGCAGCTCGCAAAGACACAAGCTCCCCTCGAACTCCCTCCTTTCCCACACACAACCAAAACTCCATGTGCCTCTTTATCTTATCTAGATTCCATATCTTCAACATATCATTTGACAAAGCATCGAGCAACAAGCTCCTCTCCTACATTCATTGTGACTCTTTAGCTTATCCAGATTCCATGTCTTCAACTTATCATTTGACGAAGCGTCGAGCAACAAGCTCCTCTCCTACATTCATACCATCGCATACACTTGCCTTATCCATTTATGAAGATTCCCACAAACTTCTTCAAGGCAACAAGAAGCAAGCTTCCAACAAGCTTCTAAAATAGGATTCAAGCACAAAAAATCACAAGGGTTGTTGAGCACAAAATAACTAGATAATTAGCCACTTAGCCATTTTGATTTTTCACAAATCCGTTTGGATTAGTTGTGAGGTTAGTAACTTGTTCATAGGGCTCTTGTTCAAGGATGATAAATAAAAACCCTAATTGTCAAAACCAAAAGAAGAATTTAGAAGACATCTTAATGCAAAACAAAAGTTGTAGATAAGATCAGATAAGATAATTTTATTAATGTCCAACAAATTACCACAAAAGTAGCTCAATGGGACTGTGCGGTACCATGATAACAGTACAAAGTGGCACCATAAAAGTAGCTCTATAAAAAGCTAAAAGCAAAACTCAAACCAAACCCTAGTTCCATAAATGGAGAGCCGATCTCGGAGAAAAATATAAAAGAGATACGAGGAGAGATGATCCAAGAAAGGAAAATATATACAAAGAGTGGATCCAAGAGTTGTGATGCAAAAATGACGAAACTGTCCCTGTCATGGGCCACTAGAAATACTAGAAACACTAGAAGCATTGGGGGTATCTCTCCTACCATCTGAGGCCGACTGAAAGAAGCTCAAAAGAGTACTCTGTTTGGAGGAAGAATTAGAAGAGGAACTGCAATGGGTAGAACGCTGCTGCCTAGAGGAGGAAGCTTTCTGTTGTATCCTGGATGAAGTCATCCGGCTGTTGGGATGGGGCCGAGACTATCCCCGTCGCTGGTTTTGGGCGGAGGCAAAGATGTTTGTCTCTCGGTACCCCTTTTAGACATCTAAGTTCCTTAGATAGCTTTGAAAGAGAAAGTTTATCATAACTAAATGCATTCCTAAAAAACTAAGTTGTTCTCTTTTCAACCAGAAACTAAATGTAATTATTCTAATGAAAGCCATGTTTTTTATGCCTTTAACATCTCCTCAAATTTTCACGTCGAGATATTGTTGGAATTCAACCATTCTAATTATGGGAAATTCACCTAAGCATTGCCAAAATCTTGAACACAAAGTGTAGTTGAATCATACGAAAAATTATACAACTTCGTAGGATGACCTCCAAGATACGTTTCAATCATAACTCAGTCAACTTGTGCCTGTCACCTAGAAGTCAGGGACAGGTTTCATTGCATTAAAAGAAACATTGAATTGTACCTTAAAAGCTAGAGTCAATAGAAAGGGTTTCCATTTTATCCCAATCTTGTGAGCAGTGAATAAATACAATTAGTAATTTAAGACATCATTTTTGTCTTTTAAAATGATAGAAACTAGTTTTGAAAGAATCTAAACTTGCAGCTCCAGTTGTTGCAAATTATTTTTCTTACATATGATTTACATAAGAATTTTCCAGTATCGAAATTGGAAGGCTATTTCTCATACAATCTGGAAAGCAATAGAAACACAGTTTAGAAAATAGTCATAATACAAGACAGTGAAACACCACTCAAGCCGGGAAGTAACATTTAGCCAAAAATCCTAAATCAACTCACTGTATCAGCTCCTACAAGATTCAACCCAACACCACCAGCTCTTGTAGATATTAAAAAGACGAATGCTTTACGAGCATCGTCACTGGCTTTTCTGATGTCACTTGATTCTTGCAATGTTGATGTTTTACCACTGAAGTTTTGCACTGCTGCAAAACGCTCCTCGGCTCTTACTGAGCCATCAAGACGTTCATAAGAATACCTTCGCAGTTCTAAGTAATCCTAGATGCCATAAAAAAGTAAACAATTAGCAATTTAGCATCAAGACAGATTGAAAATTACATGTTAATTAAATGGAAAATGCAAAGTACTTTCATTTCTATATCACAACATAAATCAAAAAAGGAGATGACTTCTTCACAATGTAAATGGAGCAAAATTGCTCTTTTCTGCAATTTTCTTCATGTAGAGGAAATCTAACCTGCAGAATGTCTATTGTACGCGTCATTTGAGCAAAAATCAAGACACGATGACCTTGACCATGTAGCTTCTCAAGCAAAATGTCCAGAATGATGAGCTTTCCACTTGCCTGATTTTCATCGTCCACAAAATGAAACATAATACAAAGGATCATTATAAACAACAGACATCATCTTATCTTCATATTACAGGCATCAATCTTTAACAATTGAGATTAGGTATTGACTTGGTGTCTTAAGCAAAATATGATTGAGGTTAGGTATTAATTTGGTGTCCTAAGCAAAATAGTCCTGAAGAGAATGTTAATGTGAAAATGACCATAATACGTTGTTAAAACAAAATAAATAATTAAGCATTCCAAAGCAACTTTATCATGCACTGAATTATTAAAGTCATCAATCTTACCTGAATCAAATGTTCACCTTCTTCAAATGGCTCTGGCTCCACACCATTGAACAGGTAAGGATGGCTACATGCCTTTCGCAGTTGTACCACCTGCAAGGTTATAAATTCTAAATAAGAATAATTTCAGTGTTTAAAAACATTTTTATTTGATTTGTGAATACATAAGCATACCATTCAGAGCTTTTGCTTGTGTGAACTTGCCTTTAAATTTACCATAATCGTTAGCAATCATTGCCTCTTTAGATGATAAAGAATTGTAACATGGTTATCATTTTACATCTTGATGAAACTAAGAACTCAATTGCACTCTCTTAAGGTCACATGCCTTAAGCATGACAAACTGAATCAAAATAACCCTCTTATGCCAGAACCCAGCACAAATATTAACTCAAACTTGGCATCGCAAATGTAATCCAAGAAGCACATTGAGTAAGCTAAAACACACGACTCAGCTTAATATTGATGCTTAGAAACTAGGCCTAACAACCTTCTGTGCAAGTTTCCCACTTACTGTTTCCTTCATTCTAGTAAAATAGAAGTAAAAAGAACACAAGAAAAATGAAATCTTAACAGAAATGCTTACTTAGATATGGAAGGAATATGGCTGCATTTCATTGTACTAGAGCTAATACTTACAATATTTTGCAAAGATTGGTGTTGAGAAGTGCCTGAACCACTTGTTAGAAGCTTGGGCAACTCTTGATGCAATACAGATCCATAAATTTTCTTCTGAAGTGGGACCAATGGAGCCAGTCTATTAAAATTTTAAGCATGAAACCACATTATTGTTAGGCAATGATAAAAATAACAAAATAAAGATTTATTCTCCAAAGCTAAAAACGCTGGGCAAAGGTCAACTGCTTCAAGATATTCACAAGCATTTTCGGTTTGAAGACTGACACTGTAACCTCAGACAGTGGTGGCAATGTCAGAGTGCCATTCTTAACAAGTAAAGCTTTTGTGCGCCGAATCATGAATGCATGCACAACATATCTTAGCAGCTTAAACTGTTTACTATATCCAGAGGTATTGTCACCTGCAAAATGGATGTGCTTTGAACATTAAAGAAAATTGGCACACCCTTCAAAGCATCAATATCTTACCAAACAGACTCACATTTTCAATGCACAAACTTCAGTACAATATATTACAAAAGTTTTCCAGGAAATTGACTTCAAAACTTAATCGTCGTATATAAAATAGCACACAATAACACAATGTTTACTTGCAACTTGTCTAATTTACAGCAGATTAAAAAGTAGCAGACCAAACCACTTCGAACAGATATACCCAGTTCATTAGATTGCTCAATGAACTAAAAAGTATGAAAATGCATAATGTAACAGAATTTATTGAAACCATCTGCAAAAACTCATCCAATCATTTATCAATAATATTCACGACTCAGTATTCAGATGTAAAGATTGCAAAGGTATAACCTTAATTTTGGTATAAAATCTATAAACTTACCCTTGCTATAAGGTATGATATAAGCCTGAGCTCTACACAGAAATTATAACTGCAAAACAACGCTTTAGCAAATTTGACCTCAACTTGTGCATTTATGAGATACAAGTAACAATTACACAACAAGGAGACAAGACTACGAACAGAAACAGTTTTCGTTAACAATTATGGTTATGCATGATCGCACTCTAATACATTTCATTCCCAATTTTAGAACTAGTATAAGCATCCTTATCCAAGGACTTGTTGCATACATATACAGGTATATTTCTGCTCTGTTTCCGGTATCGTGTTTTATGTCTGGTAACGTGATCGTGAACAAGTGGCATTTTATTAATGCCCACTTGCTCTGCTGCATCATCAGATGCAAGAGAACGGTCCTGTTATCACATCCATGTTAGCCAGAGCCACCATGATGAAGATCCATTACCAGAGCATAGAGCCAGTCCTTACATAAGCATGAGCAGAGCTATGTGACATTTACTACCAGCAGTGTGCCCCAGCCTCAGAGATCACTCAGCGCATACTCCAAACTCTCTTGTCACAGCGGTTCCCACATGACCCCATGGAGATGAGGTTTGCTACGACATGGTTTACTTAGTTACCAGCAGAGACCAGTGTTGGTTCTTCTCTTGCCCATCAGTGTCAGAGATCATCATTCAGATTCATGCAGCAGAGCAGGTATATGGTATTTGCACATTGATGCTATATTTTGTCTCCTTTATTTATATTAGTAGTCTGACTTGACATTAGGTGACTAGCAGTATGATCCTGTGCTGCTTTGTTATTATCATAGGCTGACTTTTGGTGTAGTCATGGTGCCCTGATTGCAAGGCTCCTTTGTATGTACACTGGTTCTTGCCCCACCTTTGGTATAGACTAGGTTATTGTGTCCCATTTGCTAGCTTTGGCATCACCTTCCATTATCTCCACCCATCTCAGCCATTCATATTGGGTCCTACCTTGACTTGGACTGAGATATGTGATCTAGAGGACCTCCCCCTTGACCCCTATGTATGATGGACCCCATGTTATTTGTGTCTCAACTCTGGAGTGTGTGGGAGTATAGTTTCAACCATCGATCTACTTCCTGTCAGTTGCCCATGATGTTGTAGTGGCGGGTAGAGTTGTGTTTTCCACCAAGTGTCATCCTGTTAGTCCTCAAAGCAAGTGCTACTGCCATCATTACATTGTATATGTGTATCATGTTGTATCCAAAGAAAGTGAAATTCAAGCCAAAAAGGCTAATGTGAAATGAAAGTGAATAAAGCCAAGCAGATGAGGAACAAATGCCAAATCTAAATGACTGCTTGGCCACATGTGAATGAAATAAATGTAATGATTATACTTCATTGAGCCTAAGGGTTGGGACATGATATGGAGCAAGGACAGCTAATTCTAAGTGTCCCCTAGAACCTCACCACATTACAGTCACTTATGAACTCATCCCAGGGGTTCTAGAAAAGCTCCTCACGGAGCTTGAGGCAAACTTGGATGTGAGCCACAAAGCACCTAGTTAGAGTCTAGTGGTGGTTGCCTAAGCACTCTATCCCATTTGTGAGACACTCCCATTCCCTATTGTTCTCCAGCATGCTTATGTCACTCTGGACCTTATTTTACCCTGCTTGCCCAAAGGATCTCAACATCAAAGTACAAGTCCTCCCTTTACCTTAAGCCTTGATTTGATCACTTCACCCATTGCTAGCAAGATGACCAAAACTATAAGTGTTCGCACATTAAAGGCTTCTTGAAAAGGTAACAAATCCAATCTAATTTAGACCCAGTTTCTCTTGTGCTTTTATGATGGATAGTTGTAACTTGTTGCTTAGTGTTGTAGTCGATTTGTTAACATAAATAAGGGAGAATCTTGGGCATCCCCATGTGTTTACAGGTCTTCACAGCTTCAATTTGCCATATTTTGACCAGTTTGATCATTGTAGCTTGTTGCTTAGTGTTGTAGTCGATTTGCTAACATAAACAAGGGAGAATCTTGGGCATCCCCTCGTGCTTACAGGTCTTCACAGCTTCATTTTTGCCATATTTTGACCAGTTTGACCAAGCCAAAAATGGGGTCCCGAGAATTTTGGATTCAGACGTGCGATTTTGGTTTTCAGCATCTACATGGACCCCTTACATGATTCCATGCTTCAGTTCACCATGATGCGGCCGGGTCGGTGAGATTTTTCTTTAATATCAGTTGTCAGGGTGATGTTTTATTAGTTTGGCATGGATTGAGCCATATTGAGCATATTTGATGGATTTGAGTGGTTCTTGCGACCACCATTAGTGGATTTGGGGTGTACAAACTCATTAGCACAACTGGTCCAAGAATTTGAGCAAGGGAAGTGGCCATTTTTGTCCAATAACAGCTTCAGCAAATAATACCAGCAAATATTTAATTGGCTAAGTAACCATTGACTTGGTAACTTTATCAAAATGGAGTAATGTGGGGCAATTTGTGACTTGCAATTATTTTGATACTTTATACTATGGTTTTGAGCCTTCGTATGAAGCTTTGTTGAGGATTTGGGGGCCACACATCTTTGCTCTCCTAGAGAGGAGGCGCACTTGCTCCATGGGGGCACGCTTAGTTGGGAAGCATGTTGTTATCACCTGACACATCCTATGGCATTATAAAGGGGGCCCCTTAGGGAGACTATAGCCCCTAGGCGACCCCCCTCTATCACCCTTATGTTATCACATTGTACTTTGTATCTACTTGAGAGGGGCGCACCCATTTATAGCAACCCATCCATTGTTTATGATGTATTTGTCCGGCTCATTTTTGGCCATTGGATTAGATTGATGAGATTAAATCTCAGCCCTCCAACACTTTAGGCTAGGGATTTTGTTGGCCATTTCTCTATTTAAGAGAAGTTTAGGTCATTGTAATGGATTTTTGGCTCTTGAGAGATTGAATACAAAGAGATTGTTCCTCCACACTTGTCTTGTATGCTTTGATGCGATTTTAATTGTGAAATCTACTAAGTCTCAACGTAATCCATAGACTGCACTTTCATTTCAAACAAAATCTTGTGCAAAAATTGATGTTGCATGGGGGGCGCATTAGTCAAGCAAATTGGAGAGGGCAACCTCCCCTTTGTTTGTCAAATCGTTGCTTAAGACAAAGTTGATGCTATTGATTTTGAATTTCTACTTTGTCATTTAAATTTAGCAGCAACTTTCTTCTCTTGTCCAACATTACCAAAACCGGACCGCAACCGGCAAAACCGGACGGTCAACCCAGTTTCGGTGGGTTTTCGGTCCGAACCGGGCCCTTGAACCGTTTTGGGTTCGGTTTACCGAACCGGACGGGTTGGTCCACGAACCGCCCGGTTCGGTGTCGAACCAATCCAAAACCGGTTTTCTCATAAAACCGGTCGATCTATGCGAAGTCGTAAGGAGGCTCAAAAATTTGTTCTTTATATATATATATATATATATATATATATATATATATATTATTTTTAGAATGTTCGCTAGGGGGGATGTATCTGGACACCCTAAAGACACCTCATGAACCTGTAAAAAGACCTCCACCCCCTCTCTTTCACTCACATTATTCAACGAGTGTTTTCGAGTATGTGCTTGAGTGTCTTCGGATCTTTGAAGTTAGACTGTGCTGATTGTTAAGGGTATTAGAGTTGGTTCCTAGGTTGATTGGAAGAGGAGATTGAAGGAGTATATTGGAGAATTTGTGGGTTGAATCTCTTTGGAGACATTTGCATCAAATTTGGAGCATATTTGGAGGCGCTCTTCAAGGTATGTAAAAAGTCTCTAAATGTGCACTGTATTCATTTAATTTTGTATGGAATAGTCTCTTTAGACTTTGATAGTGTTGTTTTTTTTTCATAGAATTAAAAAAAAAATAGGGTTTTAATTTGCATATTTATATTGCTTGCCATGGCTCCGAAAGATAGAAAAGATGTTGCATGGGTACATTGTCAATTAGTTGAGGAAAAATTTGTGTGTAACTATTGCCAGAAGGAGGTTGGGGGGTGAGGTATAAATAGGTTGAAACAACACTTAGCTGGTACAAGGGGGAATGTAAGACCATGCCTCAAAGTCCCTGATGACTTGAGAGCTGAGATGCTTGGTCTTCTTGAATCTGACCAAGCTGAAAAATCCAAAAATAAGAGGGTGCAAAGAGAGATAAGGAGAAGTAGTAGCTCTGATTTTCTTGAGAGAAACCCTAGTTTTGAAGAATCCTCTAGTTTTCCCAACCCTGCCCATGATCCTTATACCATTCCTAGGGAAGAAAATGTTGTAGTTGGTGGTGTTGGTAGTAGTACATCCCAATTTAAAAAACCCCGTGGTATCCTTGAGTCTTTCTTTCAACCCCGCACTATGCCTAGTGCTCAACCCACCATTGATGCCAAATGGAAGAAGGTGGAAAAGGAGGCTGCTTGTGAATGCATTGCTAGATGGTGGTATGATGTAGACATACCTTTCAATGCTTCAAGGTCGATATGTTATCAACCTATGTTGGATACTATAGCTTCATGTCGTCCAAGCTTCAAGGGCCCTGGCTATGAGGATATTAGGGGGCGACTTTTGAAAAATGAAGTGGAAAGGGTACAAGAATATCTCATAGAGTTTAAAAACTCATGGACTAAAACAGGGTGCACAATCATGTCTGATGAATGGACTGATGCAAGAGGTCGCACCATTCTTAACTTCCTAGTTGCTTGCCCAAAAGCCACTATGTTCCTTAGAACAGTGGATGCATTTGATCAAGTGAAAGATGCACATTTACTATTTCATCTTTTGGATGACGTAGTTGAGGAGGTGGGGGTTGAAAATGTAGTGCAGGTTATCACAGACAATGCCTCCAACTATGTTGCAGCTGGAAGGTTGTTAGGACAAACATCCCACCATTTGGTGGACTCCATGTGCAGCCCATTGTTTGGACCTCATGCTTGAGAATATTGGGAAAATTGAGTGGTTGAGAAAGTGTGTGGAACAAGCAAAATCTATCACAAGATACATTTACAAGCCAGCTATCACAAGATTTGCAACAAATTTCCTTACATTGTAGTCCTTGATTGAGCAAAAGGCCAACTTGAAGAAGATGTTCTCTTGTGATGAGTTGAATGCATATCAATAGACCAAGAAGGCTGATGGAAAAGACATTGTTGATAAAGTCTATGAGAAAGCATTTTGGAAAAAGGCATAGGAGACCATACTTTTTAGCCAGCCTCTTGTGAAAGTCCTGAGAATGGTGGATGGTGATAAAGCAACAATGGGGTTTATTTACGAGGCCATGGATCAAGCCAAGGAGGCAATAAAGGAAGCATATGAGGGCAAAAGAAAAAAATACTTCCCATGTGGAAAATCATTGATGAACAATGCAGACAACTTCATCAACCTTTACATGCTGCAGGCTATTACTCGAATCCAAGGTAACTAATTTCAAGGTTTTTAAGTTATATGACTAAATTTTAATTGCAAAAGTTTATCCTTTTTTTAATGTGATCATCTTTTTTGTCTTGAATCTTCTGAAGGTACCATTACACAAAATATTTTGAAGCAGAGGGGGAGGTAAAAAAAGGATTATATAAATGCACTGAGTGCATGGTCTATGATCCTAATAAACAAGATGAAATACACAACAAGCTCTTGCATTTCAATGAGAGTCTTGGTATTTTCGGCCTGGCTACAGCCGTACGAGGCAGATTAAAAGATCCTTCAGGTAATTAATTACGAAGTAAATGTTAATTCATTGGATTTTTTTTCGAGTTTGTCCTTAAAATCATTTGCTAATTTTTATTTGTCCTTGCATGCAGTATATTGGTGGCAGTAATTTGGCAGCCAGTGCGCTGATTTGCAAAAGTTTGCAATTCAAATATTGAGCCAAACATGCAGTGCTTCTGGTTGTGAACGCAATTGGAGTGTTTTTTAGCGTATACACACCAAGAAGCGCAATCATTTAAAGAAAAAACGGTTAAATAATATGGTATTTGTTCAGTACAACCTTAGGTTGAAGCACAACTAATTGCAGAACAAGACCCCTGAATCGTGTTCCATTTTCTTAGATGATGGTGATGCATCATCAAATTGGGTTGTGGAGACTCAGCCAGCAGCATTTGACATTGAAGACCTCTCATGGTTGGATTTGGACACACTTCCACAATAGCAGGATGTGGGAGTTGATGTTGGACATGTGCCTTCTGGGCCAAGGGAGTCAAGTCAGGCGGCCCAAGCTCAGGCACCCCATATTGAGGATCAGGATGTAGATGATGGCTCGGAGTCTGATTCTGAGGCCTCTGATGAGTCTGATCATCAGGATTCAAACGATCCTGATGATTAGATTGTTTAGTCTTTGACTCTAGTCTTTTGTATAGGGCCATTTAGAGCCATTTTGTTGATGTATTTTGATGCAGACATGGATTGCACTCGATGTTAAGCGTTATTTTGATTCTATGAACTCTTATATGCTATATACATGAGAAACTTTGCATAATTTGTGTATAATGGTTTGAACTCGTATTGATGCACATGAATATTTTTTTTTTTTTAAATTTGAATATTTTGTTGAAAAGTTACCTAGAAAGTGTTTGTCCACCTAGAGTTGCTCCATTTAAATGTGACTCCTAGTCATTTTGTGCATTTAATGAGGTGAGATGCACTTTATATTTTTAAAGTGACTTTATTAAAAAGTTAAGTGGGTATTTTCCTAAGCTCACATTCGATAGTTAAGTGAGTGATTAAATAGAAAAAGGGGGTTGCTCAACTTTTGCTGATAATCAAAGTTGCATCAAGCTCTCAAGGTCAAAGCACATTGAGATTAGATATCACTTCATCAGAGACTATGTTCAGAGAGGGAATGTTCAATTGCAGTATGTCTCGACAGATGAGCATGTGGCTGACATTCTTACGAAGGCTTTGGGTAGAGGGAAGCATCTCTACTTCAGAGATAAGTTGGGAGTGGTGAAAAACACTTTCCTCGGTAAGAAGGAGTGTTGAAAAGTTACCTAGGATGTGTTTGTCCACCTAGAGTTGCCTTGGGGTGGATAAGGACACTTAAATGTGGATCCTAGTCATTTTGTCCATTGAATGAAGTGAGATGCACTTTATATTTTTAAAGTGACTTTATTAAAAACTTAAGTGGGTATTTTCCTAAGTTCACATTTAAAAGTTCAGTGAGTGATTAAATAGAAAAAGGGGGTTGCTCAATTTTATTAAATGACATGAGTGCACTAAATGTCATTTAATTTTTATTTAATGGAGCATTTAACGTGAACCTCTCATCTAATCTAATTTTGACCGTTAGACTGACAAGGGAAGTTACCATGAACAAAAAGTCTAGGGCAAGGCAAAAGTTCATTCATTTCATGTTCATCTTCAAGAAAGATTTTTGGAGAGAGAGAACAAAAGAAGAGTGAGGGTTTTGGAGAGATTTTCTTAACCAAGAGAGAGAAGACATTCCCCAGCACAAAAATCGAGGAGTAGCACCGAATTTAAGACAACAGCACAGAAATTGAGAAGACTGCATAGAAATCGAGAAGAGGTACAGAAATCGAAAAAAAGGCATAGTTTTCGAGAATCCGTACAGCAGTACGGTCTGGCATAGATTTCGAGGCAATCTAACACATTTTCGTACAGCAGTACGGTCTACATTAAATTTTTGTTGTTGATGAAATTGTCATTGATGCCAACATGGACTTGCAGTGGCCCCACGGGATGTCATTGATGCCACCAAGTCCCACCTGCAGTGCCTTGATCCCTTACAGAGTGGGTTTGTGCCTTGAAGCACCTTGTACCTGGTTGACAAGGTCCATGTACCCACAAGCTTGGATCTTGATGCCACCACCTTGCTGAAGACATTGAAGAACTTAGAGATGGTCTTGAAGCCTTGGTAGACGATGGAGAAGCCCTAAATGGCTTGGAGAAGCATTAATGACCCATTCTGTTGTCATTTATGCTCAGATGGTGTCATGATACCCTAGAAGAAGGCCCATCTACCCCACAAGTGATGGCACAATGGATTTTGGCCCTTGGAGGCCTCATGGTGTGGTTGAGGTGGATGAAGAAGACCCTGATGCCATTGCAAAGGTCATGGAGCCCACTACTGGCACTTGATATGGTTAGATGGCATGATGAGCCTTGATGGAGATGATAATTCTTGAAGATGGTCCTAAGTACATAAGGAAGAACTTGCACCCACTTATATGATGGATGGCCATGAACTTGCATGAAGGTATGATGAAGAAGCTTTTTGAAGAGGCTCATGTGTGTGTGAAACCACTTACTACTGGAAGAAACAAACAACCCTTGTTTGTGGCCCCTTGTGAATATGGATGGTTAAATGGCACCTTGATAATGGGATCCTTAATGAAGCCCTTGTGGCTTGTATAACCCTTGGCCATGATATTATGATGTTGGAACACTTGATGAAGAGCATGTTAATATGGAGCTATTGATCAAACCCTCTTCATAAAAAGAATTTGCTTAAATAAAATTCTTGCAAATAAAATGATGAAGCCGGCTCACCCTAAAATGAAAATTGTATAGCTCTGAGGAATTTCGGAAGGAGCAGTAAATTTCGGGGCAGCAGCAGTAGGCAAATTTTGACTGAGGAAACTTCGGGGGCAGCAGCAGACCCGAAATTGCAGAGTTTAGGAGCAGTCCGAAATTTAGAAGTAGAACATGTGGCAGCAGAAGTTACAGACCCGAATTCTTAGTAATGAATTTGTTTATAAGTGTTGAGAGGCAGCAGCCTCCCGAAATAGTTTGCAGCAGCAGCTAGATCCAAAGTTTTGCATGCAAATACAGTCCAAAAAATTGTAGGTAACCTTTTTGTATTTTTTAACTTTTGAGACACTTCACGCAGTCCGAATTTTGGATTTTTACTAGTGTTTACAAGCAGTGTTGACCAGCGAAGGAGCAGCAGTAACACTAACTGTGGAGATAAGGCAGAAGTGAAGGCATCATTTGAGACATTCAAGTTGAAGTCATCTTGGTTCAATCTTTCATGATAGTTTGCAAACAGTTCCAAAATACACAGCCATGATTTAGGGATGTTTGATCTCAGTATTGACAGTGTTTGACATCTTATTCGAGGAGTGATGTCCTAATCTCCCACAGATCAAATCTTGGACTTGCTTGGGTTTGACAGAGATTGAAGCTATCTACAGGAGGAGTCATACTCAGCCAAGAATACAGAAAGAAAGTGATATACAGTGACACATTTGTATGTGTAAGATGAAGGCTCCATACACTTCATGAGGATGTTACATGATGAAAGCATCCAAGTAGCAGCATAAGTCCTGAAGGCAGCAACAGATCCGAGTCTGGGATACAGTCTAAAGCCATTCACACAATCAAAGTTTGAAGCAGCTTAAGAGTATCAATCTGAAACTGGGGTAAGGAGCAGTCCGGGCTCCTTTTGAAAGAGAGGCAAAAATTCACCTCGCAGTCACACATCGTGTGCTAATTCGGGTAAGAAAGACCACTGAAGAATCCGCAATCAATGGAGTTCTGAAGCAGTAAAAGAATTATCTCTGAGAATTCACAGGCATACTGAGGCAGTTAAGTTCTGAGCTCAGATTTTGATGTGTATCTAAATATTCAAGTATCAAGGATCATTTAACGCAACTGCAGCATGAAGAATCCATCTATATACAGTAATCTATGTCAGTCGAAGCAAGTTTTAACTGGATTAAACTCAAATACATCAATGTTGAAGATAAGGAGGGTTTTATTTCCCATTCTATCCTTATTGTTCTTGCTGTTGGAAATCAAATTTACTCACTGTGGAATGAGTCACTCTGAGCTGGAACTTATATCTCTACTATTGGCAGAATCAAAGCCATTCTCAAGTTACAGTAATCAGAAGTTCGTCGGTAACCCCACATTGTTGCAATAAAGAGGGTTGATACCACAGAAATCAATTCCTGTGTATATAAGACAGTCGCTAGCTCAATTGAAAAGAATCAAAACTTTGATTACCAGACTCCCGATGACGAGCAAAGGTGACTTGGGATGGCTAGTAAGCAGTGGTTGACTGACTTCAGTACCTGCTTGAACTAAGATTGCATAACCTCAAGAGTAGGCTGTGCCTATGACTAGTTTTGAGGAATCCTTTAGCAAGAACTTGACTATGCATAAGAGTTGATTGTTCAACAGTGTGGTGACTAAATGGAGCTAACCCCAGAGAGCAGGTTTGCCTAAGTTCAGAGAGCAAATTGATTTTGTGTATTAGACTGAGTTTTTAGAACACATGTTGATTGAGTTTATGAGCTGACCTTCAGTTAGTTTGACTAATGCTACACAGCTGATTTGATTGAGCATCTATCAGCAGATAGTTTGAATAAGTTTGGAAGGTTAAAAAAAGTTGATTTGGCGAAGTTCTTGTGTGCTCTCCTGAACTATGTCAAAGTCATATTTTAGTGAGTTTTTAGAGAAAACTTGAAGACTTGATGGTCTTGATGAGAAGATTGACTTGACATGGCACTCAGCAGTACAGTGACAGGTCTAGACATGAAAGTGACATTTGACATCAGTGAGCAAATTGATCAATATCAGATTGACTTGATGATTTTGACAGTGGATTGAATTGACTGATAACAGACCGTGGCTTGGCAAGCAGTGACAAGTTGATGACAGTAATGAGCAATTTGGTAAGTGACATGACCAATGATAAATGATGATAGTGATGAAGTGGCAGTGATACCTTCAGCTGATGACATGAATGAAGATGTGCTCAGAAGATTATGAAGTCAGGGACAGTATGATAATAAATTGCTAATATCCCTTTTGACAGAATGCTCTTGGACAGAAGAAGATGTTGATTGAATAAATGCTAGAGATAAGTGTTGATGTGATGTGACAGTGATGACGTGGACAGAAAGATGATGTTGATGTGACAGTAAGCTTTAATTATAAAAGCAAGCTTGTCTTGCTTTTGAGGTTAGGATACCTCAAACCCTTCTTAGCAGGGTCTAAGAAAACTAGGCAGGGTCCTGGATGCAAAGTAGGTGCTCTTTGTATCAGTAGGTGCTGATTTTACCTAACGGTTGTAGCCGAACCAAAACTAATACAAAAAAATTACAAAATTATATGGTGTTGTGTTCTTTTGTGTTATGGTTCTTGATGATTCAAATGCTTATGATATGTGGATGATGAAGTGAAAGATGTTTATGAAATGATTATGAGATTGGTAGAATAATGGAATGATGAATTGGTAGTTAATTGTGACAAGTTAAGAAAAGTTGTAAAGTTGGCTTTACACTGATTCACCCCCCCTCTCAGTGTCTAACACCTGCATGATTTTCAAGGTACGTCCTATCAGAATTTTTGTGAATCCGTACAGTACAGATTTGGCACGATTCCCAAGGTGAAAGTACATAAATTTGTTTATGTTCTGTACAGCAGTCTGGTGACATGTTTTTTGAGGTAAAGTTCAGAATATTAATTGTTGTTCGTACAACAATTAACTGGCACAAATTTCTAGGTTGCGTATGGCACGTTTTTTGAGAAAGGAGTTTCAGCATTGGAGTTCAAATTTCGAGACAGTAAAATTGATAAGTACTGCTGATTTTTATTCTTGTAATTTTGCTAAAGAAAAATAAAATCTCTCGCTCAGAAAACAGGTTTTCCCTTGGGGATTTTATCCTGGACCATTGGTCAAAAATAAGTGTCTAAATTTTCATGTGTGTAAATGTCTGAAATTTTTTGAGTTTTACTTTTTCCAATTTGAAAAGAAAATTTCAGACTTTTCAACTCTCCTCAGTAAGAGGGAGTGTTGAAAAGTTACCTAGGATGTGTTTGTCCACCTAGAGTTGCCTTGGGGTGGATAAGGACACTTAAATGTGGCTCCTAGTCATTTTGTCCATTTAATGAAGTGAGATGCACTTTATATTTTTAAAGATTTTTGGAGAGAGAACAAAAGAAGAGTGAGGGTTTTGGAGAGATTTTCTTAACCAAGAGAGAGAAGACATTCCCCAGCACAGAATCGAGGAGCAGCACAGAATTTAAGACGGCAGCACAGAAATCAAGAAGACTGCACAGAAATCGAGAAAAGGCATAGTTTTCCAGAATCCATACAACAGTACGTTCTGGCATAGATTTCGAGGCAGTCTGACACATTTCCGTACAGCAATACGGTCTACATTAAATTCCTGCATGCTTTTCAAGGTACATCCTGTCATAATTTGTGTGAATCCGTACAGTACAGATTTGGCACAATTCCCAAGGTGAAAGTACATAAATTTATTTATGTTCTGTACAGCAGTCTGGTGACACGTTTTTCGAGGTAAAGTTCAGAATATTAATTGTTGTTCATACAACAATTAACTGGCACAAATTTCTAGGTTGCATATGGCACGTTTCTCGAGAAAGGAGTTTCAGAGTTGGAGTTCAAATTTCAAGACAGTAAAATTGATAAGTACTGCTGATTTTTATTCTTGTAATTTTGCTAAAGAAAAATAAAATCTCTCTCGCTCAGAAAACAGGTTTTCCCTTGGGGGTTTTATCCTGGACCATTGGTCAAAAATAAGTGTCTAAATTTTCATGTGTGTAAATGTCTGAAATTTTCTGAGTTTTACTTTTCCAGTTTGAAAAGAAAATTTCAGACTTTTCAACACTCCTCAGTAAGAGGGAGTGTTGAAAAGTTACCTAGGATGTGTTTGTCCACCTAGAGTTGCCTTGAGGTGGATAAGGACACTTAAATGTGGCTCCTAGTCATTTTGTCCATTTAATGAAGTGAGATGCACTTTATATTTTTAAAGTGACTTTATTAAAAGCTTAAGTGGGTATTTTCCTAAGTTCACATTTAAAAGTTCAGTGAGTGATTAAATAGAAAAAGGGGGTTGCTCAATTTTATTAAATGACATGAGTGCACTAAATGTCATTTAATTTTTATTTAATGGAACATTTAATGTGAACCTCTCATCTAATCTAATTTCGACCATTAGACTGACAGGAGAAGTTATCGTGAACAAAAAGTCTAGGGCAAGGCAAAAGTTCATTCATTTCATGTTCATCTTCAAGAAAGATTTTTGGAGAGAGAGAACAAAAGAAGAGTGAGGGTTCTGGAGAGATTTTCTTAACCAAGAGAGAGAAGACATTCCCCAGCACAGAAATCGAGGAGCAGCATAGAATTTAAGACGGCAACACAAAAATTATAAGACTGCACAGAAATCGAGAAGAGGCACAAAAATCGAGAAAAGGCATAGTTTTCGAGAATTCGTACAGCAGTACGTTCTGGCATAGATTTCGAGGTAGTATGACACATTTCCGTACAACAGTACAGTCTACATTAAATTCCTGCACGATTTTCAAGGTACGTCCTGTCAAAAATTTTGTGAATCCGTACAGTACAGATTTGGCATGATTCCCAATGTGAATGTACATAAATTTATTTATGTTCTGTACAGCAGTCTGGTGACACGTTTTTCGAGGTAAAGTTCAGAATATTAATTGTTGTTCGTACAGCAATTAACTGGCACAAATTTCTAGGTTGCGTATGGCACGTTTTTCAAGAAAGGAGTTTCAGCTTTGGAGTTAAAATTTCGAGACAGAAAAATTGATAAGTACTGCTGATTTTTATTCTTGTAATTTTGCTAAAAAAAAATAAAATCTCTCTCGCTCAGAAAACAGGTTTTCCCTTAGGGGTTTTATCCTGGACCATTGGTCAAAAATAAGTGTCTAAATTTTCATGTGTGTAAATGTCTGAAATTTTCTGAGTTTTACTTTTTCCAATTTGAAAAGAAAATTTCTGAATTTTGTTTAAAATTTGATAAAAAGTTTCACATGTGTTTCAGTCTAGATAATTTGTGAAAATTTATGCATTGAAAGGGTTGGGCATTAAACAATGTAGAGAAGCCTAAAGGCTTGAAACCGAGTTAGGGAAACTTTCAAAAACTTTCATATTTTATGTATTTTTGGCGGACCGGTTTTATGATCTGATTTTTTACCAGTTCCAATTCTGAGGGCCGACCGGTTCGTCCACCGGTTCGGTTTTTGTAACCTTGCTCTTGTCACAATTATTTGCCTTTATCATTTCAGTTGGATTTTGTTTTGCATTTGCTAAAATATTTCTAGTTGTCTTGGCAGGGTGACTTGGGCAAATTGATTTGGCTAGTTAAGGAAGGAAAATGTTCCATTTGAGTGGTTGATTAACAAAGGGAAAATAACCTCATCAATCCAACAAGCTTTCAAGTAAGTGCATGACTTCTTCTTCTTGTGATTTTTCTCATTCCATAGTCATATGCTGAAACACAAAAGTGTCATACCCTCAAAATTTACAGTTTAAAATTTAACCGTCAAATCTTGAAACACTATAAAACCCAAGTTAGAAATGCTTTAAAAGCCCTAGGTACCAAGTTTGAACATTTTCCGACTCCATTTACCCTTGCCAGACACTGGTCTACCTAGAGAGAAGTCGCCCTCCTCGGGCATTTCCACAGCCTGTTGGTTTGATTACTTAGGCATGCTGGTTTTTTGTTTTTCTTCGTCGATCCTCCATCAAAACAAACATATTTTGTGCTAGACATTATTCCCGTATTGTTTTGTGATTATTTTGCATGCACGTTTAACATACACATAGCACAACTTGGTTATGTTGGCACATTATCATACTAGATCTGACTCATTAAATTGTTACTATTGGGATAGCATTTACTTAACTGAGTATTTCATTTCCTTGTTAAGCCTTCTCAACTCATTCTTCACGATATTTTATGCCGTAGTCATTTTGCTTGGATTTAGGGCCTTAACATCAAGACCACCTTCCTCATTGTTTACTCATCATAAGCTTGTTTTCCGGTGTGTCTTGTTTGTTGGCATCAGCTAGCCCTCACAAGTTAGCTAGGGTCTCCCCCTTGTCTTAGCTTCGGCTTGCCCTGAAGAGTGCCTCATCCGGTGTGACACTTTCATCACTTGCAAGGGTTAAGGCACTCTTGGGTCACTTAGTGTGGTTTCTCGCCCTCTACCCATCTTGGATAGGATCCTCTACAAAGGAAACCACTGACTTTGTGATAACAAGTCCCTCAACCCATCATCCAGGCAGAGTTTGCAGCACACCCTTTCTGGATTGAGACTGTCTTCAGACTCCTACAGCTACTGCATGGTCTCTAGAGATTTTCAAACTTGGCCATCGGAAGAGAACGGTACCCATATCTTACCTATAGATCTTTGGAGGCAATCGCCCAGTCTTCCCTTCCTTTACCCCCTTAGAGAGGGAGGTGCTAGTTTTCAAAGACTTCTTGTCTCCTCCAATGTGTCGATATATTGATAGACCACCTTCCCCCATTCATGTTCTTTGGAAGTTCTTGGCCACCTCCTTCCTAACAAGTAAAATATGAATGAGATTATCAAAGAGGGTATTTACAGACAGTATATCCAAGTCACATGCATCACCCCCTCTGGGGATTGAGACACAAGATGGTCTTTTATACGGAGCACTTCCTAGGGCTCTGAGACAGCCTCATGGTGGATCCACCTTACACGTTTCAACATTGGATACATGGGCTTAAGATACCACTAGGCCAGATCATAATGGGCTCACAACAGCTTTAGGTGGTAGTTGAGAACCAAATTCCACCAGAGGACAAATTATGCCAAATCTACCATAGACATGAGACAAATACGAAGGAGCACTTTAAAGGTATATGCAAATGCCCTCGTTACTATGAGATTCCCTCATCAATCCCACTACTTGTTCAAGGAGCCTGGTAACTCCTTGTCCACCCTTTGCTAGTACCCAGACCAACAATGCTCAGTATTATACTTGGAGAAGCCTTCAGGATCAAATTTCATATCATCTACCTCCCCACAAGACCAAATACTACTAAAAAGATTACAACTTTCTTCCTAATGTTCCTAGCGGATAGGAGCACCAAGAGGGAGGGAGAGTTCAGCACCATTCCAACCCTCAAATCTGTCAAACCCTAGGAGAGAGCCCAACCACCAACAACGAGACCCATGCAAGGTTGTCTAGGAGGTTTCAGGATAGCTTAAGCATGACTAGGAAGCGTACCCCTCCCACCTAAAAAAACAACCCCCTGTTGCCGCCTAAAACACACTTGGACACGGGTAAGTCTCCCAACCGATGTGTGTGTTCCCAAGGGCAACTTATGAGTTGAGAACCCACTGTCACCTCGATTCTAAACTCCTCCGTTTAGGCCACAACTCCTAAAGGCCAAGGGGGGTAATCCCTAGTTACTAAGTTCCTTTTATGAAGAATGTTTTCTGGGAGTTGTAAATTACAAAAAATGACAATCAGGGTGCAGTGATGCAAATATTTCAATGCCAAGCAAACCCTTTAACAATCAACCAGTAATGTATGAAAAAGAGAAACAATCAAATAATCAAAATGACCAGTGTCGTCTCTACTCGGGCTATGGAATCACAATAATCAACTTCAAATAATTCTCCCAAAGAATCAACTCATTTACCTTAACAAATATACATGAACATGATGACTTCCAATAAATGAGTAAGTTAAAATAAAGTGATTACAAAGTAGAGAAATGTAAATGATTGTAACAATGTTATGCAAGTGGTCCAGTAAGTTTTAGTAAATTTTATGTCTCTCTTTGACTTAGGGAATTGAGGTGTTTGTTGCAAAGAAATAAACTATTCTAGATGTCTACCCCAAGAGACTATCTCCTTCGATTAGAGAGAGAATGTTGGGTGCTCAACATGGGAACACAAAGTTCCCACCTAGCTCCACGGGTCAAACTCGAAACTTGCTGGGTGCTCAACTGGAGGACACAAAGTGCCACAAAGCCCCCTATGGCCTCTACCCCACTAGCTCCACAGGTCACGCCTCTTTTTCTTCTTTCTAATGAAGATACTTATCTAGGTGCCTATTCAACTAGCCAACACAAATCTTTGCCCTTTCTCGTCACCCTAAATTGGTCAAACCGGCGAAGGGATAGGATACGAGGCTTGTGGTAAATTTTATCCTTAAAGAAAAAATAAACAAAACAAGCCAAGGGCGATATCACAACGGAGGCAGAGCCTACTCGATTATAGGTGCAGACAAAAGGAAATAAGCAAATACTTTAGATAAAAATGCTAGCCAACGCGATTTCATATGGATGGGCAAAGCTACTTCGCGTGTGAGGTGCGGGCAAAAAAAAGAAATAAGCAGATACTTGGAATAAAATGCTAGCCACAAGATATTGCAAGAATGGCAAAGCCAAATCACTTACAAGGTGCGGGCAAAAAATAAAGAATAAAATAAAAACAAAATGAAACTCTAACTAATCTAAAACCCACAACAATCAACAATTGCTTATGCAAAGGTGGGCAAGCCCAACTTCTATTGCTAGCAATGGATGGCAAATAAATGAGACTTGATTAATCTGAAAATGCAAAGCAAGAAATCAAGTCCAAGAGACTCTCTTGGACTTGTTACAAAGGCTGAAATTTTACGGAAAGAAAGAGATAAAAGGAGTGAGAAAAACAGTGTTCTTCCTTTTCTTGAGATGTCCTTGAAGCTCTTCCTTTGGGGTGGCCTTAAAACTCTTCTATGACTGAAATTTGACAGAGTTTTTCCTTGTTTTGTCACTAACCTGCTAAAAACCAGCAAATAGAAAATGATAAAATGTGCCCAAAATCACTTTGGGGAAGATAGTATGTTAATGCAATATATATACAAAATTTATACAAAGTTGCCAAATGAATAATTTTGAAAGAACTTGAGTATAAAAGGGTTAAAACCAGATTTGAAACACTCCACAAACTAAAACTAAAATGTAGAAATTTGTATGTAAAGAATAGAATGGTCCTTTGTTCTTCAAGAAGTGAAGCAATGGGGCATCCAACCGAGGAATCCCACTCTTCAATCCAAACAACCTGCAACTTGTAAGATTTTCACTACACAACTACTAGAAAGTGAGAATCAAATAATGAGCAAAGAATTCATAAACTTCAAACTAGAAAATATATGAACTTCTTTTGCTACAAGAATGAAAACTCGCAAAATTTATGGAATAAAAATACCATAAATCTTACCAAAGCAAATTAGTATGCTTCCTTGGCCAACCAAACTTGTGTACCTCCTTAAGCATGGAAGCAAATCATCAATGAGAACAATGGACACAAGATTCCTCCAAAGATTTTGATTACCAAAGCCAAAGGGCTGAAAATTACAATGGCCCAAGCAAGAGCAAGAGAAAGAATGAAAGCATGAGCAAGAGAGTGGGTGTGAGTGTGTTTTTGTGTACCCTAAATGAGGAGGGGAAGACTCCTTCAATAGGAAAAATGAAAGAGAGAGGCTCTTTGCATGCTAGACAAGTGTCACAAGGGAGAGAGGGGGGCCCAAGAGAGGGGGGGCGAATTTGCCCAAGGAAGGCAAAACCAAGGTTTGAGATCTCAAATATGGGGAGAGAAACCCCCAATTTAATGCTTCCAGCCTTATTGTTATGTCAAATGGAGAAGAAACCACCATAGTGGGGCCCTTTCCATTGACTTTAGCTCACCCAACCAATCAAAAAGAGAAGGGGGCACCCACCTAGATTCAACAACTCAAAACTTGTAATATGCTTGCTTGGGGGGGGCCTTTGGGTCTTCAATTTGTCTTACGAACATAATGTAAACATTAGAACCTTTACCTGGCCACCCCAAGTGACTATATTCACTTTTCCAAAATTTGGCTCTCTGATTAAATGCCCAATTTCCTGATTTCCATGACTGACCTGGGCAAAAGTGATCAAAACCATAGTAATACTTGTCCGAATGACTTCAAACTTGGCCCAAGGGTGTAGGGGGTCTTATGCCATTTGTCTTGAGTACCCATACCCCTATACAACATTAAAAAGGACCAAGTAGCCCTCTTTTACATTACAACAAATTGTCCTAAGTGACAATTTTTAATGACCAAAGATTTAAAAAGCTATGCAAAACTTAATGAAATTCCGCAAGACTCTGGAAAATGTCTAGCATGGTAATATAGAACATTCCTAAGACCCAATCACCCCATGGATTCAATCACTAGAACACCTTTCATCACTTTGGAGATAATTTTGAGTGAAAAACTCAAATAATTAAAATCTCTAAAAAGAAATTTTAATTATCCAAGTGAAAAAACACTCGATGAAAGGACTTCCCTAATGACTAAGTCTTAGGCGATTAAGTTACAAAAAACTAGAACTTCATGCTGACATATCCTTACAAAATCCCCCACAGAGGTGCAGAAATTTCATAGAGAGAAGAAGAGAAAAAGAGTTGCCTCGCTTGATATAATCATTAAGTACTTCATTCTTATCTTCAAGGCACATCCAACATGTGCATGGTACATCGTTGTCCGCCTAGTTGGTTTTGGTGGTCAACACCCCCAATAGCAGGTCACCTCTTCTAGAGAGAGAGACACCTCGAGCTAGATCCACCTCCTACAACCAAATTTCTATGCAAAGATTTTTACCTCTTTAAACTCAGATGGTAGGAGAGCTTGACACTTGACTTGAAAGGAGAAAACCCTCTCTCCTTCATCTAATGATAGGCACTTTGACAATTGAGGCTATTTTCCTTTCCATTGTAGTCAATTTCAAAACATTTTATTTCTTTTTGGCATTGTGCTAGTTGAGCCTAGATGATATAGATTTGTTTTGATTCATGTTAATCTAGTAGAGGCTTTCAGACTCCCACTTTCTATCAACAATTATGTGTTGAGCAATCACATTGACCTACCTTTAGGTCATTTGTTGGAATTAATCAACTTAACTTATCTTATTACATTCATTCATCCTCATGGGTCATGGTAAGAAAAAGTCACATTGACCTACCTTCTGGTCATTTGTTGGAATTAATCAACTTAACTTATCTTATTACATACATTCGTCCTCATGGGTCATGGCAAGAAAAAGTCCTAGATTGATGTATTTGGCTAGAATGTTTGGTGAACATGGTAATCATGGTGGGGCCTATTACAACTTGAACTAGCACTTATGATTAAAGACCCAAAGAACAAATCTAGCCCAACTATAACTTAGAGGGGTCACACACTGTCACCTCAATTACTACCTTGTTGGTGTTGTAGCTGTGTGAGACATCCTCACACCAAGTCGGCCCAGAGAAAATAATAATAAAAACAATATTATTATGCTAGACGAGAAGTCAACACAGGCAAGGAAGACAAGTTGGCCCCACCAAATGAAAGTGAAAAGACAAACATGAACAAGTATAAATAAAGGATGCCTTCCTCATTCTCACCTCAAGCAATTCGCTCATCTCTTCTACAAGTGCGCAGGAGAGAAAAGAAGATCGTTTCTCTAGGGTTTGCTATCATTGGAGAAGTTTCCTCTTTTGTTCTTGGGTTTATCTTCTGATCTATGTAATTACTATTGTATCTGGTTACATGCTCATGTACTTTGTAACATGAACTGAATCTCTATAAGAAATGTTGTTGGGTTTTCTTCCCTTGAAGGGTTTCCCAGGAGAAATCTCTCTTTTTGTTTGTGCTTTAGTTATTCTTTCAGTGATCCTTATTTATATTCTGTTGCAAATAAGATTAAAACTATACTGCTATCTTAAAATCTAACATTGTATCAGAAGAGTGCTAAAAGAGGTCATTGCCAAAATTGGGGCTTACATTTTTCTAGAGATTTATAAACACAATTTGGATCAGGAATCAAGTGCAATGGTTAAGTAGAGTTTCACAGACCAAAGGTTTGGTGTTACGGCGGAATTGATCATTGTAGGGTTTGATGTTGGAAACGAGAGCTACATTGTTGTCATTGCATGGCAGCGTGGCCTCATGCAATGTTAAAATATATTGATTAATAGTAATTAATAGAATTATGAAAGATTACAATTGGACCTCGTGACGATTTACTTATACCATTGATTGGTCACTGTGTAAGAGTTATGTACCAATGTTATCAAAACCCAACCAGTTTTGACAAAATCGACTAGTTGGATCGATTCAGAGGGTATTCCAGGTCAAATCATGTGCTCAGACCGTTTTTCTATTTCAATGCTAAACCGACCAATTTCGTATGGAACCCACCATTTTTCTCCAAACCGAATGGTTTCATATAGAACCGATCGGTTCTGTACAATAATGCCAAGGGCCCCCAAAAAACAACGATTTGCAAAACAAATTAATAAAAAGAAAAAAAAGGTCCACATGTGAGATTTGTAATTGACCCACAACCCCTTTTAAACTTATACAAAAAGCTACCTCTTCCACAACCAGAGCATGTGGGCATTGATGTTGCAGATGGAAAGGTGCCTTCAGGCCTAGGGGAGTCAAGTCATGCTTATCTTGAGGATGTAGATGATGACTCTAAGTCTGAGCATGAGAACTCGAATAATTCTGATATATGGTTAGAATCATTAGATTGTAGATTATGGAATCTAGACTATAGTCATATGCTTATATTTTGACTTTAGAAGCCATTTATATCCTCTTCGTTCATGTACTTTTCTTCAGATATGTATTTGCACTCGGTGCTACTTTAGTTTTATACACTCTTGCTATATACATGAGAAACTTTGCATATTTGTCTATAATGGTTTGAATTTACATGGATACACATGAATATCTGTATATTTTTTTGAAAATATGAATATCTTGAGTATTTTTGCTCAATCAGTTTTTTGATCCAGTTTGTTTCTAAGTTTTTGTCTGGTTTCGGACCACTTTCGATTCCTAGGGTTGATTGGTTTCACCACCGGTCCAGTTCTAATAACATTGGTGTGTACCCTTTAACCTTTCAATTAGGTAAACAGTAAACTAATATTAATTATTATTCATATTATCCCTAATATTATTACTATATTCATTATTTATATATTACAAACTTCATGTATTTTTGTTCACCAGCTTGGATCAACAAACTCACTGTTATTTCTCTTAACAGTTAGATGTTTTAAACTTTTCAAAAACTTCTTTTTACATAAACATAAACTGCATGCATAAAAGGATCACTGAAAGAAACACATTCACAGTAGACACAATGTTTATCCTGGGAAAACCCTCTCACGAAAAAAACAAGCAACTTCTCTAAATAAGATTCTTAAACAAGATACAAAGTCAAATCTAGTGCCCAACACTAGTTACAAAATAAAGATATACAAGAGAGATATAGAATAACCTCTAAGAAATTGAGCCCTTCTGAGAACAAAGAAGAGAGAGAAAGAAAGTAAACCCCAAAAGATGTCTTCACAATGCTTCTTGATTCCTTGACAATGCTTTCTTGGATATGCACACTTGTTTGCTTGCTTGAGCGAATTGGTGTGTATTAAATGAGGCAACCTCACTTCTATTTATACTGAAGAAGTCACTTTTCCTTACTGGGCCAATTTGACCAATTTGACTAGGTCATTTCCACTTTTACTGGGATGACTTGTTCTTGTGCTAGTTATTAATCTTTCTTGTGTAGCCGACATAAAAATATCTTTCGATGCTACTAGAAACATCAACACACACAACGGGGACACAAACTTGAACTTCTCGACCAAATGTAATGTCCAGGGAATCCACTACTACCATGGATATTTATAAATTTAATATCATAATGGTAACCTGCAAATACAATCCCTTCTTTTCCATGCCTTGAAAGATCACTCCCTATGGGAGTGAGAGAGGACCCTGTACCATCAGTGACGTAAATGAATCTTTTTGAAAGCCCAAACCCAATAGCAGCAATTTCTCAACAATCAAGATCATTGTAGAACCCCATCCATCCACAATATCCACACACTCTAGGAAACCCTCCAGCGCCACAGGCTCAAAATTTAATTCCCCAAAACATGATTTCAATGGTCAAAGGCCACTATCCACATGTATTTCCATTGTTATTTGGACCCCGATTCATATTCCACCAACTTATCAAGGGAGCCCAAGCATTAGATGTCTCACTGTTGTTGCAATAGGCCTGTAGGTAATGGTTTATGTCCCAAAACTTTATAGCTGATAGATAACAGTTTGTGTCCCTAGATAGGATTGCTAGGCTATAACAATGAGAGCACATGGTGAATTCGAAGTGTTAGCTCTAGCAAAACTTGAGATCTTTTGTAGTATAGTTTAAAGGGGTGATGGAGGACTCTGAAAGACTGGAGCCAATCCCCAGGGCATATGGAGTCTCAAGATGACTCCTCTTCAAGCCTTGAACAATATGTGTTTGGCTGAAACTATTGCAACAAAGCAAGACAAGTCCCTACCCCATGGCTATTGAAGCTTCAAACTAATTCTCACCAAGAAAGGGTAGAATTTAAGACCCACTCCTCCAACCTATATCTAGCTTGTACCCTAGCCTATGCAAGCATGATTCATGGCCCCTCCTAAGATTGCTAGGCCACAAGAGTGTTGGACACAAGAGCACACTGAGAGGGGGGGTGAATCAATGTGTTGGTACTTTTTACCAATTTCAACTTCTTTAAAAAGTAAACAGAGATCATCAATTGCTTATAACCAAATACATCAACATTAACCAATCAGATCATCATCACAAACAATACGAGACAAATTACAAGATAAGTCTTGTAAACTTTATTATATCTAACTTGATATTGGTTACATTGAAGGCCACAACCTTGGGGTCCGCATCAACTTCAACTGATTTAAGAGCACCAACTCTTATTCCAAGACCCAGCTTGGTTTTTCTCAGGTCCAACTGAGAAAGGGGTTGCAAGACCCAGCTTGCAATTACAACCAAATTCCTATCACATTACATTTCATCTGCCACTTGTCATGGACTCTGTCTTATCAATCTGCACTGTCCAATTATCTATCAGCTCATCAACTTGTCACTTCTTTGGTTATATCAATCTATCCACAGTCATGTCATCAATCTGTTCACTAACGTTGACCTGTTCACATACTTGTCACTGTGTGTCTGTCATCTAGGGTTTGCTGTTCATGTTTTTTAAACGCATGGCATTCATCAACTGTCTGTTGTGTTAGTCTTTAAAGAAATTGCACATGCAAAATTCCATGTTCTGTTCTCATGCCAAGATCTTCCAATACATGTCAAACCATATCTGAGTCACACCATCTCACAACAATTCTGTCACTATTGTGTTGACACCCAATATTAAACTGCCACAGTCCTCTCTCTAACTGAATTCTTCATGCCAAAAATCTGAGATAATAGACCATAAAAATATTTCACTAAGAGATTGCTATGACTGCCTTAGTCTGTCAAATGCCCAAAAATCAGAGGATCCACATCAAAGATTTAAGAGAAAAATAAAACCAGACTTATGCCAAAAATATATCAGACTTAAAAATTCCTGTGCCTCCCTCCATCGCTATATATCAGAGTTAGACTTCATCTCCAAAATTCTACTCCTACACTGCGGCTACCTCAATTATATCCCCGAAATCAGAGCAACTTCACTCTACCAAAACTCTTCAAACAAAATGAGAATGTGAGGGTTCTATTTATACCAATGTTGCACGACTCAGACTCGGCAAAGACTCGGTTGGCATATGACTCGCCGACTCGGGAAAAACTCGGGAAAGACTCGGGACAGACTCGGCAAGACTCGGAAACTAGGAAAAAAAATAAAATTTAAATTTTACACTTGAGAAAACTGGAAGACTCTGAAATTGGGGACTATCTATCTAGCCCTAGAAATTTTTTAACATATTTACTAATTTAGTATAAGAACATTTAAGTTTATATCATTATGATAAAATTAATATCTGTTTATCTATTTAAATCTTAAGGTAATGTTGTTATGCTACACCAGCATAGAAAAATATGGGAGGAAGGCATAGTTATATGATATATCTTTGACAAATAATGAACTCATGGTATGCATAATAACTTAATAAGGCTTGGTTATATTTATTATTTTATTTGTAATTTATAAATATAAATATAAATAAAAACATTTATATAAATAAAAAGTCTTGTAAAAAAACATTTATTTAAATAAAAAAATTAAGCTTATATAAAAAACTTAACTTAAGTCTTAAACTAAAATTAAAATAAAAAGTTTATGAAAAAAACATTTAAATATATATAAATATTAAGAACATTCAAGTATATACTATATGCTATAAACATTTAAGTTCTTTTGTATATAGTATATACTATATAATATATATAATAAACTTATAAAAAGTTAAACTAATAAACGTATATAATAATAAACTAAAGTCTTAAACTAAAATTAAAAAAAATGAAAAATATTATCAAACCTTCGCCCTTTGTTCTATAGGTTCGGACAGAGCCCAAAACGAGCAATTTCAGTGGTGCAACATGGTGTCTCGGTCAGTTATTACTTAGTCAACTCACGAGTAGCAGGTAGTGGCCAGATTCTTGTTCCAGAAACACACTTATTCCGAGTGGTCACTTAGGTTCAATTCAGCCAAACCTATAGTGTTTATTCTTGTCACAGAAACATGCATACTGAGATATAGACGAGATATACAAGCATGCTGATCAGTCCCATGGATTGGGGTTGGTATCGGTCGTGAGTCCGCTTCAACATAGCCGAATGAAGGGTTTGAACCACTCGCGCGAAGGCACACTCCATAGTGCACACTCCAGCGAAGGCACTCGGAACACTCCTGCAAAGGCAACGAATGAACCACTCCCGCGAAGGCAGCGAAGGCACACTCCCGAGTCGTGCGAGTTTCGGCGGGTTTTAGCGAGTCTGGCGAGTATTGCCGATTCTCATGAGTTTCCAGCGAGTGCCGAGTGGTTCGACGAGTATTAACCGATTACCCGTTTCAACTCCCGACTCGACGCCACTCGCGAGTACCCGCGAGTACAGCTCGAGTCGTGCTTCACTGATTTATACTCGTTTTCCATAATATTTTTGTGGAGCTGACTTGCTCTCTTTTGAATTTTTTAATTTTCTTTTTGAATTAAGTTTCAAGCCAACTTGTTTGAAGCATATTGCGATTTAATTTTATTTGGAGCCGACCTTGTAGGCATTATATTTTAATTTTTTAAAACTTTCAAACGAGCTCCAACTCCATCTACCTTTCAATAGCCATCCTTCTACAAGAAGAACCATACATCATCATCATCAACCCGCTGTCAAAGGTACCATATGTAGGAGTTTCAAGGACTCTTTCAAGACTTGAATTAAGATGCTTTCCATGGACTTCAAGCCCATCCCTTAATGTTTGCATGAACCATCATCAACATCAACAAGTAGTCAAGTGTGTCCAAGTACCATCATATCATCATGTATGTGGGTGTTAAGAACCAAAGACACCTTAAGCATTATGACCATCTCCAAGGGTTCCATGACCCCATCAACCCACAAATGACCACAGAATGGGTCATTTGGCGAATTTGGTGTTCCAATGCCCATATCATGCCATGTCATCTATATTTATGACTCATTTGTCATTTAATGGCTTTAATGCCCAAGCTATCATGTCCTTCTTGCCATGTCATTAACCCTTTTCACTCCTTCATGCCAATTCATCAACCTTTATTACTCATTTGTCATTAATGGTTTCTCATCAATGACAACCTTGCTCATCAAAGAGAAGCCACAAGGCTAAACCACAAAATATGAAATTCCACTCTAGCAAGACTGCCCCTTGAAGTGAACTAGAAATATAAGTTTTACAATGTTAGAATATAGAATGTACCTCAACATTGGATACATGAAGTTATAAAACCATAAAAAGAAAATCCTTTCACTTCAAATGCTCCATAAGATATAACAATTAGGCTCCAAAAATAGAAATATCTCATAATCCAACCATAACAAATGAGTGAGAGAGTCAACCCTTATATAGGTTGTAGCTCAATCTCACCTAATAATAAAATAATATTAAATCCCTAGATCTAGCCTAGGGTAAAGGAAACAATGAATAACTCTGCTAAGAAACTCATAACCAATCTCTAACAAACTTTTTATTAGAAGGGTCAATGCCACAAGTACAACACATAAGGTAGCAAGGCCTAAGATTCCTCAACCTCTTTGACAAACATCCCAAAAGTGGTTAGACCCACTTTATTCTCTGAAATAAAATATTAGAACCTCTAGCCATGGTCTCATACATCACATAAAGTGGACAAATCCCATGCTTTGATCAACGATTTCTTCAAAACAAAAACAAAAATCCAAGCCACTTAGAATGGACACCAACAACTCATCCAAAGTAGGGTAAAGACCCCCAAACTGGTCACCAATCATCTCCTTGGCATCAATTGATAATATGTTGTTAATGGGCATCTTAACCATGACCCATTTGACCATATGTGCAATAAAAACAAGTGACAATACTTCCCGGTGGCAAAGTATGGTTGACTGCTCAGCGAGTGAAGGGTCTAAAACAGCCCCACATTAGTGATCCCCAAAAGTGCACAGCCAATTGGATCGGATGAGTAAACAGGAGACCTCCTCATGGTCATCACAAGCTACAGCCCCATCGAAACTCACCTCGGTGCATAATACAAAGACTCTGTACAATAGAATGTGATATCTGGGGCTAGCATTCCACATGGGACGACTGAAATAAGCCATGCTGGACAAACCTCAGCCCAACAGAGTTCCTCTTGTTGATATCTCAATGGACAGGTTTTGAATTGGCTGGCCACCAACAGCAAGATTTTCAGGAAAAAACCTTGATCCAACAATCTTAACATTCTCAGTACCGGTCCTTTCGTGGTGCCTGCATTTGCTAGGTTATTCAACAGAGGATGTGTCTATCCAATTTCCAACCATGCCTTTTCTTCAGACCCAATTGCAGAGTATTTTCTCGGTTGTCATGAGGCCAGAATCCACAGACCAGCACAAAATCAAGAAAACTCTCGAAGTCCATTTCTCCAGAATTTCCTCCACCACTTGACGAATATGCTTATCAAGGAAATAACCATTCCTTTGTTTCATCTCCAACATCTCTAGTAGAAGTAACATCTCCATCTTTGCATGTTAAAGCATTTCTAACTGCATTTGCAAGGTCTGTTACATCATACATGACTTTATTTCAGTGTTAGGCCCCTGAAGGACCCACAGCTCCAATTATCTGACGAGTCATCATTTCCAATGGTGCAGGGATCATAATTTTTACTCAACTTCTTGTCTGTTGATGCAATGTACTTGAACTTCCTATGTCATTACAACTCAGTGGACATATGAGAAACACAAGGAAATCTCTCTGAGGGATAAGTTATAACCCATCATGTCCTTACTAAAATGAAACAAAGTAACTTTATGGACACTTTATGTGGTATAAAGACCTATCTCATCCTCATAGCTTGTCAGATGAATCTACACAAGGACTTCAGATATAGCTGACTCTGTTGAATCCCCATCAAAATAGAAATTAACTTAGGCCTTTTGCTCATACTCCTTTTCTCTTACTTCTAGATAAGATAAATGCTATCTCCTTTGCTTCATGTCCAGAAACCCTGTAAGCAACTCCCACTGATGTTCCAAACCTGTAGATTTGTAAATCTCTGTATTCTGGAAGAAGTCTCCCATTGACTTTCTCCTTCACGGGCATGCATACAGCTACAAGTCTATATCCAACATCATCTACATTCACCGTCAAGCATACAACAAGGCTTTCTTTGATGCTTGGATTATTTTCTCAAGGCTTGAAATTTATCCAAAAATTTCACTAGCCGAAAGCACTGCTTCTGGAATCACCTTATGTGGACTGGAAGTAAAAATTAATATATTAATATACTGCATGCAAGTATGAGAGAATAGATTGCAAATTAAAGAACCAACGTTTGGCATTGCCTCGTGATATGTTCAGAACTATTGAATCATAGCTACATAAAGGAGAGGCTATTCCCAGGAGCAGAGGATTTGCTGCCCAGAACTACTGCTGTGACCTTAATACTGCTCAGAAATACTCCCGAAGTTCCCAGAATTTTCATATTTATTCTTCAGCTGGAACCCAAAGTGCCCAGGAGCAACTCCAGAAACCTTCATGAAACACCTCTGCAAATAGGGGGGTAACAGGATGCAGATACAAAAACACCATACAGGCATGAAATAAGGTCAAGAAAATGAACTCTTTCTGAACATGGCCTTTTGCTACAAAATGCTGTTTTTAGCCCAAGAACGCTCAATGGACCCAATGTTTGTAGTAGACCCCTGTCATCATAAGTCAAAATCTTCCTTGTCACCCCCTTGCAAAGTGGGGGCTAAGGCGTACCGTATCCCAAAGTCTTTATTTATCTTCTGGTTTTGCACTTTGGTTTTAAAAGGACGCCTATTGAACTCTTGGTTGCCTCTAGAGATAAATGCCATTATATTGTATCGATAAACTATGCACTAATACCTCAAGGTTTCACATAACATAATCATAACCACAAGGATTTTTAGCTCGGCATATAAGAAATGGTATCGGTAGTTCCAGATACTCCACAAGCATGTTTCTGACTAATAAAAAATTGCAATTTTACAAGGTTACATTGTACATCATTTTCGCTATATGTTGCATGAAAATAGTTGGCTTTTACGAAGATATTAAAAAAATCCAAGTTCCAGAATCCAAACTATGCATAGTCTAACAATGTTCGAGTTGGATTTTGTTAATTTCCTTTAACAATTACAGCTGCTATATGTAAAGAAAAATCATTTATATGGAATAACTTTCCAACATCACAATGAAAATCCTACTGTGGCAAAAATTCCCTTACATATCCATAGTAGAATTAAACATTATCAGAAGATTAAAATGTTATCCAAAACACTAACATAACCTTGTGCCATGGTTGCAACTTGCTTGAATGTAGTGATGAAATCCTTCAATTCACCGAATATTTGAGGCATACAAAAATGTAACAAAGCCCAAAGCTCAGAAAGATTGTTTTGCACTGGGGTTCCTGTGAGTAACAATCGTCTTGGAATCATAAATTGATCTTGAAGAATATTGTAAAGGACCTGCAATGTGAAATATTAAAATCAGTGAAAATTGTTATCCAACTATATCTAGGTAACTTCAACATTTCTTATTTATAAACAAGCTTAATGAATCATTTTATTTAAACCTTGTAATAGAACTAGCAAGATGTTCCAAGAGGCAGACACTACAGAAGCTTTTCAACAAAAAAAGTTTTTATGAACACTAGCATGAGTCTTTCTTGTATTGGTATTATCTGTAAATTTTCATTTAAAGCACAACTAGGGCTAAAACAGTATATTTAAATTTAACTAAAATAACCACACATGAACCTCTTTACAGTATGCGGCAGAACATAAAACTGAGAACCATTTACAACATCAATCACATCAATAGAAACGACACAATCTTTTTGGGTAGAAACCCCTGGAAAAAACCCAAGATGGGAAAACCGGTGCAGCAGTATGAGAGGATATTTTATTAAGAAAATACATAGCTTTTACAATATCAGAAAATCGATTTATGCCCTAGATGGAAAAATCGAAACACCCAAAAATCACTGCCAAAAACCTATGAGATGGCATGGTTCCCAAGGCAGCTTGCTGTTGTACGGTGCTACTGTTGTACAGTGTACCTCTGCCAAAGTCTTCTGTCTCTCTCCTCTGCAATTTAGGGTTGTCTTCCTGAGTTACTGCTCCTCCGTCTTCTTTGCCAAAATTCTCTCTCTCACACTTCTTCTTTTGTCTCTGTCGGAATGCAATTTGTGTCCTCTCCACCAATTGACATTTCTTTTATAATTTTAAGTAAAGCGAAAACCCTAATTTCACTTTCACTTTTATTTTCCAAAATAAACTTAGGAAAAGTAAATTAAATACAACTGGTTTCCTAAATTAAGTCTTATGCATGCAGGAAGACCTCCCTTGTTGCTGCTAGTTTAACACTCTCTCTCAACAAGGAAGGGATTCGGTAGCAACCCCAACTTATCCCTGAACTTCACGAAACTGTGTCTGCAAAGTGCTTTAGTTAAAATGTCCACCACCTGCTCATCTGTTTGTATGTACTCCAACCGAATGATTCCTCTCTAAACACAATCTCTCAAAAAGTGGTACCTGATGTCTATGTGTTTGCTCCAGTCATGGAACATTGGATTCTCAGATAGCCTGATGCCACTGATTTTCACAATGAACTACTGGAGTCTCTAGCTCACACTCGAACAACCCTAAAAGTAACTTCCTCAACCACATACCCTCACAAGCAACCACGTTGGTTGCCATGTACTCGACCTCTGTCAAGCTCAATGCAACTGACTTCTGCTTCCTACTGAACCAAGAGGCAACCCCTGATCCAATGCTAAAACAGCAACCTGAAGTACTCTTCCAGTCCTCTACACATCCTGCCTAGTCAGCATCCGTGAATCTTGCTAACTGTATACTCCCCCATGCGCTCATAAACCAATCCATACTCCGCTATACCTTTGATGTAGCAAAGTATGTGCTTTGCAGCCGTCCAATGCACTCTCCAAGAGTCCACCATGAACTAACTCAAAGAGTTGACTGCAAAGCTGATGTCTGGTCGAGCGTTGACCAGATACATAAGCGATCCGATAAGTTGACGATACAAGGTAGGATCAAATTCGGCTGACCCTAATGCATCAATCATCCTCCAGTTGGAAACTAGAGGTATGGCCATAGGCTTGCAATCCTCCATCCCGAATCTCTTCAAGATCTCTACTGCATACTTCCCCTGTCCAATGAAGAAGCATCCATCTCTCTGCCAAACCTCCAAGCCCAGAAAGTATTGCATCAACCCAAGGTCTTTCATCTCAAACTCAAATATAAGGTTGGACTTGCAGTCTCCAATTAGCCTCTCATCTCCTATCAAAAAGAGATCACCCACATATAGGACCAGTATGAGAGGCACCTCACCTGCCAAGAAGTAGAGGTTGTGATCAGCCTCACTCTGCTGAAATCCCATCTCCCGTAGATAGTTGTCTATCCTCGAGTACCATGCTCGAGGTGCTTGCTTGGGCCCATAAAGAGCTCTATGCAGGCTCCATACATGTGTCTCCTTGTTCTCCACATCAAACCCTCTAGATGCTCAATATATACGTCCTCTTCTATCACTCCGTTGAGGAAGGCAGTCTTGACATCCACCTAATGGACTAGCCAACCCATCTCTGCTTCTAAAAAGATAATGGTCTGAATAGAAGAATACCTGGCTACAAGGGCGAAGGTCTCCTCATAGTCAATACCCTCCTTCTATAAAAACCCCTTAGCCACAAAGCGTGCCTTGTACTTCTCCATGCTTTTGTCTGCTCCATGCTTCACCTTGTCGATCCCCTTGGATCCTACCACCTTCTTTCCTTCAGGTATTGGCACAACCTCCCATACCTGGTTTTCCATGATGGAGTCATACTCCTCAACCATAGCCCCCTGCCACACATCATGTTGTGCAGCCTCCTCGAAAGTGGAAGGTTCAAAGTTAATCAACTCTGTCATCAGTGCCATATAACTAGGTCTCTCTGGTGGTACACTTCGTGTAAAAGATCTCTGAGGAAGATCCACCTGCCTGGAATCCTGTACTATGGACCTGAACCACTTAGGCCTTGGCCTAATGTCTACCTGTTGAGGTTGTTGGATACCTATCTCCTGTTGCTGCTCATCCTTTCTATCAAAGATAGGAGGATCCTGTCCACCTGACTCACTCTGACTACCAGAACCTGTGCCCTATGTCTGTACCTGTACATGTACATATGGCTCCTTCAACTTGATCCCGATGTCCTTTGTTGGTTGTTGCTCTGTTGGTAAGTCCATAGATCTCTGCAAGGTCCTGTCCTCATCGAATTGGACATCCCTACTCACAATGATCCTCTTGGGAGCAGGAATGTAAACTCTATATGCCTTCTAAGTCTCGCTATAACCAACAAGCAACCCCTTCTCTCCTGAAGGGTCCAGCTTCTTCCTATTGTCAGCATGAACATGACAATGCAGACACTGTCGAATATGCGAATATGACTCACATCTGGCCTAGTGCCTGTCAAGAACTCCTCTAGTGTCATCCTCCCCAAGGTTGTGTGGAAACATATGTTCTGAATGTGCACTGCAGTCCTGTATGCCTCGGCCCAAAGGAATAGTGGCAATCCCTGATCAAATAGCATGGCCTTGGATGCTCCAACCATAGTCTTGTTCTTCTGCTCTACAAATCCATTATGTTATGGGGTATGGGGCACAGTGTGCTCCTTCTTGATCCCCTCTATCGAACAATACTCCATGAACTCAGTGGAGGTGTACTCACCCCCGTTGTCTGTTCTCAACACCTAAATCTTCTTTCTTGTTTGGTTCTCCACAAGAGTCTTGAACTCTCGGAACCTCTCAAAGACCTTTGACTTGGCCTTCAAGAAATAGATCCAGGTTTTCCTGGAATTGTCATCAATGAAGGTTCACTCATAGGTCTGCATACATCAGAATGCACCAAATCCAAGGGCTCCTTAGACTTGTGCTCACTCTGTGGGAAAGGTTTCCTGATGTTCTTCCCCAAAGCACAACCCTTGCAGTGGTTATGCTTCTCCTCTTGTACCTAAGGAACTCCAATGACAACCTGTCTCAAGTGCCTCAGTGCTCCATGGTGTAAGTGTGCCATTCTCCGATGCCACAACTCACCCTGACTGCTGTTGTTGCTCCTGACCAGAGCCTTTGCAGGCTCAAAGTGTAGTAATGTACACTTTCCCACTTCTTCTACCAATCACCCGATCCAAGCTCCTATCTGACCTGTTGGGCCTGATATATACTCTATGGTCATGGAACTTCACCTGATATCCCTTGTCCTCCAGAGTGGAGATTGATATAAGGTTCTTGGTCAAACTTGGAACATATAACACATCAACAAAACTAAGGGGTTTGCCAGACTCCCTCTCCAATGAAACAATGCCAACTCCCTGTGCCTGATACCGCGCATCATCACCCAGTTCAACGTGGATCCCTGTTCCACCCTCCTGCAAGTCTCTGAATAATCTCTTATGTCCAGTCATGTGACTAGATGCTCCATTGTCGATGTACCATATACTACTCCCTGTAGTGCTTGCCATGCAAGCTATCAAGCATAACTCCTCATCGAAGTTCCTGCTGAAACTTATCCACCTCTGCAGATCCAGCCATCTGAGTGTTACTCTTCTTCTTCCTGTCTGGGCACTAGGAGGCAAAGTGTCCCTGTTTGTGGCAGATAAAACACTTGACCTTTGAAACGCCAAGGTTCTTCTTACCATCCTTCTTCCTCTTTGCCTTACCCTTGCTCTTCCTGTAAGGGCTAGAGCCTCCTCATCCACAATCTGTGAGGCACTACTGGATGAGCCTGCTCCTTGACCCATGCGGGTCTCCTCCTGCACAAAGTCATCCCATAGTCTCTGCCAATCAGGGAGCTTCTCCCAAGCCACAACACCTTTGACAAAGGTGTCCCATGGCTTAGAGAAGCCATTGAGGGCTATCCGAACTAGCTCCTCATCCTCAGTCTTAGAGCCAACAACTCCAAGCTCATCCCTGATTTGCGTGAGCCTCGTGAGATAACGCACCACTCCTTCTCCCTTGGCCATCTTGGTGTTGTGCATCCTCTCTTGTAGCACCATCTTCTAGTTCTCGTTCTTGCTCTAGTACAGACTTTCCAAAGCCTTCCACATCTCTAATGCGGTCTTCTTCCCGGAACCCGGAAAGGTGACGCACTATGTGGTCCTTCACCCCATCCAAGATGATCAACATGGCTCTGGAATCAATCTTCTTTCAAGCTGCTAAATCTGTCGGATTTGTGTGTGCAACCTTCATGGAACCAATGTGCTCCTCTGCATCACTGACGTCCAAGATCCTTGTGATCCTTTCTTTCCATCTAGGAAAGTTCTTAGCACCCTAGAGTCTACCCTCAACTCTCAACTGTACGGCTATAGTGAAGTGTTACCTGTCAAACCCTAGATCTGGAAGTCTAGGTTTGTGTCTTCCTATAGATCTGCTCCTGTTCTATCACTGTTGATGCAAATCTCTCAACTTTAGCTCACCAGAGCTCTGATACCATGTAAATTTTCCTTTAAAGCCCAACTAGGGCTAAAACAATATATTTAAATTTAACTGAAATAACCACACATGAACTTCTTTATAGTATGCAACGGAATATAAAACCAAGAACCATTTACAACATCAATCACATCAATAGAAACGACACAATCTTTTTGGGTAGAAACCTTCGGACAAAACCCAGGATGGGAAAACTGGTGCAGCAGTATGAGAGGATATTTTATTAAGAAAATACAGAGCTTTTACAATATCAGAAAATCGATTTATGCCCTAGATGGCAAAATCAAAACACCCAAAAATCACTGAGAAAAACCTATGAGATGGCACGATTCCCAAAGCAGCTTGTTGTTGTATGGTGTACCTCTGCCAAAGTCTCTTGTCTCTCTCCTCTGCAATTTAGGGTTGTCTTCCTGAGTTAGTGCTCCTCTGTTTTTTTTGCCAAAATTCTCTCTCTAACACTTCTTCCTTCGTCTTTGTCGAAATTCAATTTGTGTCCTCTCCACCAATTGACCCTTCTTTTATAACTTTGGGTAAAGTGAAAACCCTAATTTCACTTTCACTTTAACTAGTGTTTCACTAAAGTTAATTTAGATCACTTTAATTTATTTTCCAAAGTAAACTAAGGAAAAGTAAATTAAATACCACTGGTTTCCTAATTTAAGTCTTCTGCATGCAAGAACACATGCATCCAGGAAGACCTTCCTTGTTGCTGCTGGTTTAACATTATCTAATAAAATATTATAAAGTAAGAAAAAATGAAATTATATTAATGTTCACCAATGACCAAAATAGGTCAATGACTCCAAAATATAGCAAATAAAAAGTGGCTTCTCCTCGCCAAGATTGTAAAAAAACCATAAATAAAAAAGAACAGTTTCCTGATAGAATAGGGGTAGATCCATAATGGAGAACCCTCTGAAAAAGAGTATAGCCTGGAAGATGAAGACACACAAAATAGGCGAAACAACAATGAAAGTGAACTAACTATACACGAATAAAACGTTGAAATACAAGAGTTGCCACTAATATCTGCTGAAGTTAGAGAACCATGAAGACTAGTCTATCAATATGAAGTCACCAATACTGAGTGATGAGCCCCAAAATTGGCCTCTCCTCATCCTTTTATGGCCATTCACCCCTAAAAGCCTTGGGACATTGACACCATTAAGTTTAATATATATGGAATTAACCAAGTTTTGTGGCAATTTTAAAGTTTATTAATTAAATACTTGCAAATGGTTATATTGACTGTATTTTATGGGTTCTTATGTTGAGATCTCTGAGTTTTCATGTATGCTAAGGAGTAATGAATGATATTTCTACTAGCTATGAAGTGTATATTTGTTGTAAAATGATAATTTACTTATTTCATCAGCATTGGTTGTCTTTTAACAACACTTATGCCTATTTCCAAGCTATAAACCAAGAGAGGTGAATAGGCTGCAGCATTCCTTGTGATTCCACGGCTTATGGTACATCCGTAAAAGCAATGAAAAATTTCTACAACAAATGACAGTCCTGCAATGGAGAATAGGGTGCAGTGATTTGACCTGTTACCTCAGCCCGACCAAGAAGAAGAACGCAGCTATGAATATGCTCTTTCAAGCAGTTCAACAGCCCCAATCATGGACAAAGGACCTTTGAACTATGTGTTAATTTTTCTTAACCACAGATCTCAATAAACAATTTCCTAGTGTTTTTCCTTGCTGAAAATTAAATTTGCACCACATTGAATAATTTATACTGCTGGGATTAACTAACAGAAATTTAAATAGCGAAAGAAAAATGATGGAAACAGATCTACTCAATAAAAAGCACTTGCACAGAATTTCTGCCCTTTTAATCAGCTTTTCATTCAAATAACTTCCAAGCTTACAAGGGCTCCCTTACTAGGTAAATGGCCCGAGAAAAATGACAATCAGCAAACCTGGCAAATTGCCCCACTGAGAAATTTCTTCCTCCTGTGAATCTGCCCCGGAAATATCCTGCTCAGTTGCACCCTGCCCCTCAGCACCTGTACATCCAAACTGTGGGCTTCTATACGGTTGTTGTTGTACAGATCTTGTGGTGGTACGGTTGTACAACCCTATCTGGGTTCTGCTGGCTAGTAGGGCCATGAATGGCCTGGCACATGGGGATCCCTCCTGCACTCGGATGCCCAGATCTGTTGTACAGCCCACGTGCAAAAGATCTTTGTATATTGTCTTTCTCTCTTTGCCAAATCTGGAAATAGAATGTAGTCTCTCTAGAAAGTCTCAAACTCAGTGCTTGAGTTTCTCTTGTGCCTTCTCTCACCTTGTTGCCTTTTGTCTTGTTGAGATGAACCAAAACCTTAACTTCAATGGATGAGATTAGATGTCACTCACTTGAGATCAATGGTTAAGATTCACTTATATAACTTAAATCACTAGTTCCAAATACATAGGCACTTTATTAAATAATCATCGATGTTGGAATATAATCCGTCAAGATTATACGTTATTGTAAATATTAGGAATATGAAGAGACTCTTGGATGTGTGATCCCAAGAGTCATCGTAGATGTATAAATAAAGGCATTCTATGGAGAAATAATAAGTATTCGGGAGTTATTCCACCTGACAGTGGTATCAGAGCACCACCTGCCATAACTCCTGGCTGCATTTCAGTCCTGGCATTCTGCCTACTAGACCTCCGTTCTGACCTCTGCCAATTTGTTCCAGGCTGCTTGCAATTCGTCAGTCTGCCTCTGCTTTTCTCCTACAACCTAAGTGCCATAATTGTATGCATTATTTTGCAACGGGTCTAATTTGAGGTACGAAAGATCCATTGATCCTGCATTTTGATAACTGCTGCATTATTTACTCCCTCAATTCGTTGCATGCTCTTTGACCGCTCAAACGACTGAATTCTTGGTCATACGTTTGCTATACCTAACCCTTATTTTGGAGCTATGTTCTTTCATCACCGTCTCATACATCCTACTGCTACAAATTTATTCACCGTCCCATAGTGCTCACACTTTGCTGTTGCAATTATTTTTCACCGTTCAATCTTGCTCCCACTCCACCACTTGCTGAGATATTCTCCACGGCAACGTTGAGAGGGCTGTGCGCCATTCTTATCCCATCTACACTCTACAACCATAGCCTGTGTGTTGTAGAGTCCTTGTGCTTTCTGCTCGAACATGGGAAGAATCCGCATGCTGTATGTGAAGTCGTGTTGTCTGAGCTGGGATTTCATGTGGAGATTTGTTTTAAGAGCTGCAATAGATAATTGAGTACTGCGGTCAACCAAGACGAGATCTCAGTACCCAAGCTAAGAATTTGTTGAAGATTGAAGTCGTCTTGCTATTTTGCTGCTACAAGTTCGTTGAAGACCGGTGATTGAATATTGTTGGTGGAAGATTCATGCCATTTCTCAATTGTGTGAAGGTAAAATATTGTTACTACTTGTGATCGTTGGACTGCATAAAACCTAATTCTGCATGAAGAGATTGAGTGGGAATTATACAAAGATTTTCATGTGTATGAATTGAGAATAATGCAGTTGTATGACCCGTTCTTGTATGAGCATGGTTGTTGTGTATTGATGAATCGTGACTGCTATTTGATGCGTTGGAGAAATAATATATGCTGCGTATGAATTCGAGACTGATGTATTGAAGTAGTGATATTGAAGAATATAAGTCTTTGTGAAGAATTTTCTTTTCTTCAAATGGAAGCTGCATTTTGAATATGAAGTTGTGACCATACCTGTCGTAAAAAAAGAGTGCTGCGATTTCTTTGCTGTGTATTTGATGAGCTTGTGACTGATAGTTGATACGTTGGAGAAGAAGTGCATGTTGCGCTTCTCTTTTCTGAAGCGATTCTCTTCCTTGTGAACTACTGCAAAGTGAAACTGTGACTACATTGCCAGAGAAGATTGTTGGTGTACGTCTGTATTTTGAATAGTGTTGCAGCGTTGACAAGAAGGCTGCGTTCTAATCTCTTGAAGAAAGCCTGCTTTTCTTTGACCTGCGACCTGCTCCTTTGCGTTGGTGAGAGATTGTTTTCTACTAGTTTGAAAGCCTTTGAAAGCATATTTAAAGTTGGTATTGTAGGCTTGAGAGGATTAAGTTTGTATTTCAAAGTTTGTATGACAATAGCAGAGACATTGACATTGTTGTAAAGCTTGAGGAAGGTGGCAGAGACTTAGACCTGCACCTTTACTCTTTCTTCTTTTTTCTCCTATTGTTTTAGTTGCAAGATTCAATCACAGAAGATGCAATCTATAGCATCTGTAGTTGGTGCCACTCTCACTGGCAAAGACACTTATCAAGAATGGTGGAGGAAGATCAAATCTGCCTTCATCTACAATGACCTTTGGGACGGTATTTGCGAAGGCACCACAATAGAGACAAAAGCTGGAGGGCCCATAACCAGAGACCCAGGACCTCCAGAGTCCGAGAAAGAGAAGGCCATTTGGAAAACAAAAGACAAGAAAGCTTTAGCAGTAATCATTGCCACAGTCAGTGAAGAGGTGAGCCAGCACATATTGCCTGCAAAGTCATGTTTTGAAGCACTAAAAACGTTAAAAGATCTGTATGATTCACACTCTGAAATGGAAGTTATTCAACTAATGCTAAAACTATTCAGTTTAGAAGTAAAAGACAATGATCCCATGTTACTTGCCTCTGAAATCAAAGCTATCATGCACAAGATTCAAGCCACTGGTATGAAACCAGATCTTCCCCTTGCAGCATTTGTAAAATCTTTGTATCCTTCTCACTCCAACTATCTTGAGTCGTTGCAAGCAAGTGACAAGTTCAAATCACTAACATTTGACACCCTGGTAGAGAAGATAGCTGACAGAGAGAAAGCTTTTGGTAAGAAAACAACCGAGCATTCTGGAGAATCACTTTGCTTTGCTCAAAAAGCAAAGAACCACACCAAAGACCAATCCAATGATCATCCCAAACGAGAAAGCAGCAAGAGAGGCAGAGGAAGAAGAAACTTCAGAGGTAGAGGAGGCAGAAACAACTCCAGCAAAAGATCAGATTTGAAGTGCAAGCGTTGTGGAAAGATTGGACACACAGCAGATCAGTGTTGAGCTTCGTGGGACTCCATCAAAGACAGACATAACCAGAAGAAAGATGACAATAAGAACCAAGATGCTAGTAAATCTTCAAATTTTGCTCATTGTATTGTTGCACATTGTAATCTTGGTATTAATGAAATGACTTCACTTTCATCTTACACAGATTGTTGGCTACTTGATACTGGTGCAA
>LPNX010380560.1:296052-353295 GCA_001517045.1 Pseudotsuga menziesii
TATTCCAATCTCAGAAAAAATATGTTGGAGAACTACTAGACAAATTTTGCATGACAGAATGCAACCCTATCTCTACTCCATGAACAGAAAATGAAGCTCACATCAAGCGAAGGAAAAGAATTTGAGGATGCGACCAAGTATCGACAGCTTGTAGGAAGACTTATCTACCTTACAACAACTAGACCAGATATTTCTTATGTTGTTGGCATACTTTCAAGGTTCATGCATAAACCTTGTGAAGGACACTGGTCAGCTACAAAAAGAGTTCTAAGATACTTGAAGGGGACTCAAGACGTTGGAATCAAGTACTCTAAGGTGGATGACTTCAAACTTATTGTGTACTCAAACTCAGATTTTGATGGCGATAAGGAGACAGGAGTATCAACTTCTGGATACACTATGAATCTTGGATCAGCAGCTGTCTCATGGAGATCACGCAAAGAGTCAGTTCCGGCAGATTCAACAACAGAAGCAGAATATGTGGCTGCAGCTGAAGCAACGAAAGAAATAGTATGGCTGAGGAAGATACTTGAAGATTTGCAAGAAAAACAAGAGAACTCCACTCCATTATTGATCGACAATACTTCTGCAATCAAGCTGGCTAAGAATCCCAGATTCCATGATCGAACCAAACACACATCAACACAAAGTATCATTTAATTCGACATCATGTAGAGGCCAAGACAGTCCATCTTCAACATTGTTCCACAAATGATCAAGCTGCAGACATCTTCACCAAAGCGCTTGGACGAGAAAAGTTTGAAAGATTCAGAAACATGCTCGGACTTACTAACACCCCTTCAGATTAAGGGGGGGATTGTTGGAATATAATCCGTCGGGATTATACGTTATTGTAAATATTAGGAATATGAAGAGACTCTCGGATGTGTAATCCCAAGAGTCATCGTAGATGTATAAATAAAGGCATTCTATGGAGAAATAATAAGTATTCGGGAGTTATTCCACCTAACAATCGATTAATCTAAAAGGACATTCACTTTAATTAATAACTTGATAAAGTGAATTTCCAAAGTTCTAAGAGGTATTAATGATGATTTCCACAGGTTAGACACAAACCCATGTGGAAATTCTTGTCTAGGCTACAAAATTCAAGACTCCCTATTAGTAAGGAAGGTATTCTCCGCCACTCCTAGTTTATCTCTAAAGAAGACAAACTTCCCTTTCACCAAGGGTTTGGTGACAATGTCTACAATCTGCTCATTTGTGGAAACATACTGTAGTTTGACTGCTCCCTTCTGGATCTGATCCCAATATGCTTGGACCTTCATGAAACACTGGATTCTTAAAGCGTTTGATACAACTCTGATTGTCACAATATATTACTGTAGGCTCCAACTCCTAATCAAATAATCCTCTAGGAAATTTGTGAAGCCAAATGGCTTCACAAGTCACCATACTCGTTTCCATGTACTCTACCTCCGTTGAACTGAGTGCTACGGAAGTCTGCTTCTTGTTGAACTAAGAAATCACTACTAAGCCCAAGTTGAAGCAGCACCCAGAGGTGCTCTTCCAATCCGATGCACTACCTGCCCGATCTGAGTCTAAATGTCCCTGCAACCTCACTCCATCACCTCCAAAATACCTCAATGCATACTCCACTGTGCCCCTCAAATATCTGAGCACATGCTTCAATGCTACCCAATGCACCTGCCTCGGCTCCACCATGAACTGACTCAAGATGTTGACAACAAAAACTATATATGGCCTAGTTGACCAAATACATCAAGTAACCAATCAATAATTTGTATTATCTGGGATCCACACACTCTAAATTTGAAGAATCAATATTTTTCAGGTTGGTAACCATAGATGTAGCCATCAGTCTACAGTCCCCCATCCTGAATCTCTTCAATATCTCCATTGTGTACTCCCTTGACCAAGGAAGATCTCACCCGATCTTTACCATACCTCTAACCCCAAGAAGTAATGCATCAAGCCAATATCCTTCATCTCAAACTATGTAGCCAAATCTGACTTGAACCTTGCTATAAGCCCTTTTGCACCTATGAGAAACAAATCATCTGCGTACAGCACCAAGGTGAGTGGATTCGACCCAAAAAGTATGGAGTACAAGTTAGGATCTGCCTCACTCGGAATGAAGCCCATGCTCTACAAGTATCCATCAATCCTGAAATACCACGCTTTAGGTTCCTGTTTGAGTTCATACAAGGCCTTCTTAAGTCGGCACATACGAGACTCCCTCCCATATACCTAGAATCCCTAAGGTTGCTCTATATATACTTCCTCCTCAATGATCCCATCTAGGAAGGTTGTCTTCACGTCCATCTGGTGAATCCTTCAACCCATGACTGAGAGAATAGATATCACAGCTCGAATGGAAGCATATCTAGTGACAGGAGCAAATGACTCCTCATAGTCCACTCCCTCTCTCTCAGAGAACCCTCTCACCAAAAACCTCGCCTTGAACTTCTCAATGCTACCATCTACTGCATGCTTGATCTTGAAGAGCCACCTAGAAGTCACCACAGAATTACCCTCCAGTCTCGGCACAATGTCCCAAACATCATTCTTCATGATTGAGGTGTACTCCTCCACCATGGCATCCCTTCAAAATGTCGGTCGGTTGCTTCCTCAAAACTAGAAGGCTCGAAGTCAATGAAGTTACTCATCAATGACATATAGTTCGAAAACGTTTGTGGAGGCCTACTCTCCTTGAATGATCTCTTGGGAGCCTCAACCTGCTCCTGAGCATCCCTCAAAGTCTGCTTAAACCATCTGTGTCTCCAAACAGAACTAGAAGGAAATAACTTCTCCTCACCTGAAGGTTGACTCCCTGAACAGGAAGTCTGTGAACTTTATTGTCCTTTTAGAGCCACCTGCTCCTCGTCATGTACCATTGGCGGTAATTCATGAGACTTCCTAGATGCCAAGTTCTCCTTGACCTTGGCTCACCACTGTCATTCATTGTGTGGCATGAAGATCCTGTAAGCCTTTGAGGTCTCATTATATCCCACAAATACGCCCTTCTCTCCTGAAGGCGAACGCTCAAGCTTTGTCCTCTTCTCCTTAGCTACATGGATGTACATAAGACAACCAAAGATCTTGAGATGCCCAATCTTTGGTTTCACTCCTGTGAATGCCTCCTCGGGAGTCTTGACCTTGAATATCCTGTGAGGACTCTTGTTCTAGAAATGCACTATTATGTTACATGCTTCTACCCAAAGAAAGATGGGAAAACCCTAATGATGAATCATAGACTTTGCAATATTGATGATGGACCTGTTCTTTCTCTCCACAACCCCATTATGTTGTGAGTTGTATGAGACTGACTTCTCCCTTTTAATCCCTGCCTCCTTGCAAATTCCTTGAAGTTAATTGAGATGCACTCTCCCCCATTGTCTAATCTCAATACCTTGATCTTCTTACCTATTGGGCTTTCCACCTGTTATCACATATACATTTACAGCTGGGCTACCATGATGCAGTATACAGATTGATTTCTTTATTCTTCTGATATTTTCATTCACATCGGGTTTTAGCATGGCTCATTACAACCTCAGCCATTCCAGAGCCTTGATCAGCAAAGTTTCCTTGACAGGACTGGAATCCATTAGTCCATTGAGATGCTTTCAGTGATGACCTAGTTCATTTGAGCAGAATAGCAGATTAGATATGGTACACACAGTTACTGAGGGGCCTTTCAGATGGAGACAAGTATATATGGTGAGATCAGGTATATGCTTCTATAGTTTGATTTTGCTCTCTGGTGTATATCAAACACCTATGCTTCTCTTGTTAGGATGATCATGGTAACCTATGCTTATACATGTACTAATGCTTGAACTTGTGCTGAGACTAATCCAAGGACTTGATGTGAAGATTGTTGTTCATGCCATGCTTGTACAAATATTAAATATTTGTGCTATGGTGGGTCCATGTGTCATTTGTCCCCATCCATCCAGTTCATCCATTGTTGAATTTTATCACATGACTTAGATTGATTGAGACTTGTGAGAATGAAGATATTTTCCCCATCTTGACCCCTGTGCATGATAGACTCCATGTTGTTGTGCCTCTGGCTATGAAGTATGTGGCTTGACCAGTGTGGCTAGGTTCACTGGTTAGTTTCCCTTTAGTCCTCGAAATAAGTGCTCCTCCAAACAGTCTTGCTAAACACTAAAGCATCGGAACACATAAAAGCTATATCTAAATGATACAAAGTAAATGTTTAAAAAGTAGTCAGTGGCCAAGGGGTTGAGCACTCATTCTTTGTATAATGTAAGGCTCATCTGCCCTCCGCAAGGGCAACAGGGAGAGGCAAACCCGTCGAGGTTATGGACTTCTTGGTGGCAGCGGGGTTAGGCCTTAGTCATTTACTAGAGCCCAAAAGGCTTTCCAGGGCACTTGCTCTTGTAGGTTGGCTACTATCTTATGAGAAATATGAAAGTATTGAAAAAGGTCAATGGTCAAAGGATGAGCACTCACTCTTTGTATAGTGTTCAGATCATTTGCCCCCACAGGGAAACAGGGTAAGACTAGCTTGCAAAAGTTATGTCTTTGTCAATACTAGAGCTCAGAAGGCTTCCAGGGCACCTGCCTTTGGAGGTTGACCTGTATTGTGAAAATGATGAAAAGGAAACCTTGCTAGAGCCTGAAGAGAACAAACCCAAGTACTCTACCCACTTGTGAGACACCACCATCCCCTATTGTTATCTGTCATGCATATGTCACTTTGGTTGAGTGTATTAGTTATCATTCGAAGAGATCACATAGTCAAAGTCAGTCAGAAGTCAATTCCCTTTGCTCTAGCCTTCCTTTCCATCTTCACCCAACAATAGCACATTGTCTAAGCTTTGTAAGTATGGCATGAACAACCAAATTTCCGGAAGGTTCTGAGACTTTTCAAAGGCACGGGTATATCTTACTTACTATTACTATTGTTGTCACCATAATTACGAATAACATGATTTAAGTTTGGTTTTCATATACACCATTAGAGCATTTCTTACCTTGGAAGTATGCAGGATCATATGGGTACAGTATCTCACCTCCAGTTTGGGTACTTTGACTTGGTCTACCCAGTTGACCAAGTCAAACACGGTTCCCAAGGCAGTGACTCAAAAAACAACATTGCTTATATTTGTTCCAAAAATGCCCAGGACCAATACTGCGGTTTCAATTTTAAGAATTTGGCCCCATATCTCATGATCAATGATTATTAATAATTATCACTTTATTATTAGCCAAATGATCCAATTTTATTACAGATGGCAATGATTTGGTTCTCCTAGAACATTGCAGTGTTCTAGGGGGTATGAGTAGTCACTTATACCATTCTTCTATGTCTCAAGTGTTATTTTTCCTGAGTGGCATCGAGAGCCATTCTACTAAGAGAATGGGGACATCTAGTCAAGGACCAAGATGTGGAACCAGTCCAGCACTGGGGAAACTCAACCTTGAGTTGAGTAGCCATTCTGATAAATGGGGACATTTGGTCAAGGACCAAGATGTGGAACCAGTCCAGCACTGGGGGAACTCAACCTTGAGTTGAGTAGCCATTCTGATGAAAGGGGACATATGATCAAGGACCGAGATGTGGAACCAGTGCAACACTGGGGGAACTCAACCTTGAGTTGAGTAGCCATTATGTTGAATGTGGACATCTAGTCGAGGACCAGGATGTGGAACCAGTCCAGCTCTGGGGGAACTCAGTCTAGAGCTGAGTGGCCATTCTTTGAATGGAGCCACCTGGTCAGTTACCAGGAAGATGAACCAGTCTAGTACTCAGGGAGTCATCTTAGGGCAAAGGGCCATTCTCGTGGAGAATGGAGGCGCTTGGTCAATTACCAAGTATTTGACCTTGGGTCAAATTATGCAGCCTATAGCTGAGGCACCTGGTCAGTTACCAGGAGATCAATATAAGTCCTTAACCGGGTTTGGGCATGTGAGACACTCCTACCCTTGATCTATGGGCTTTGTGATCTTCTCCAAGGCTTAGCTACCTGTTATCACATATATAATAGCCAGGCTACCATATTCTATTTTTCAGATACAGTACATTTTTCAGCCAGATCTCTTACATATGAGATGCTGAGATGAGCAGTTTTGACGGATCATTATTTTATTCATGGACTATTGTACTCTCCCATGTCAGGACTAAGTCTCAAGACACTCAGATTTGAGGACCAATGTAGCCATTTAGTCAATACAAAGCAGTTATTGATGCCCAGATTTATATCAGTGCTTTCTCATTGGATAGATGATGGTTCAGATGGATTATATGCATGATGTTGTTCGTCGATCGCACACCAACAGCAGAAATCTTCCGAAAGCTGTCTCCTCACTTAAGAAAGTGGGAGAGGTGTGACCTTGGGGGCAAGCACAGAGCCAGGTACTGTCACCTACTCCTAGCTCCTTCGTTTAGGCTATCTCCTAACGAAGCCAAGGGGGGTAGTCCCTAACAAAGAGTTTTCTATGGCTCAATGTTTAAGTTAAGTTTTTGATGTTATGATGCGGATGGGTGTTGTTTTAGGAGTTATTGTGATGAAAGACGATTAAAATTATGAATTTTGAATACAAGACCAAAGCAATCCACGTTGTTGTACTAGATTAAAAGATGAACAGTATATCAAGACTTGTGAGATAAAGATGCATTCACAGATAAAGATTTTTGTAAGCTAAAAACAAATGATCCAGATGTAACAATCACGCATAAATCAATAGACCAGTGCTTTATGGAGTCGAAGCTCTGCAATGATTAAAGAGATAAAATCAAGTCCCGAAATAAAGCTTAGTGGATGTTATGCGAGTGCTCTTGGTATATTTTAAATGTTTTTTAAATGATCTTGTTAAGGGCTTCAATGAAAGGTATCACAAGATCAGCCAGGAAAATCTTCCAAGTTAATCCGTTGGAGACATGACGGCCCCCCAGTATCTCAGGCTGGTATCATGAAGATTGACCAACTAGCTGAGCCTCTAGACAACGGGGAGTTCCGGCGCCTTTACTAAGAATAACTTAGGAAATTTTCTACAACGCCGATGCGTTGGTTATGGGGTAAAATTTTATTAAGATGAGTCTTGTAAGATTAACAATCCAATATCGTTTCTAAGTACTCTGTTTTTTAGGTCGGTCTAGGCATACTCGGGCAAGGAAACAACAAGATTAATTAATTAGCGGGGAAATGTGAGTTGCAAAATTTTATTAAGTAAATTGATTAAAACCCTCCGACAAAGAACGCTCTTGACTTTGTCTTATGACAAAAGTTCAAGAGACTTAGCTAAACTATATGCTTGATGCAAGGATATGCATTGGGAATGCTCTCCGATAGAGAGTGCTCTTGATTTGGATTACGGCAAGTTCAAGAGACTTTAGCGATTAATTAATTAACTTGTAAAAAAATCTAATCTACCCAAGAATCTCTTTCAGGTTTTTAGGCCCTAATCAAGAGAGCATGGGGGTAAGTAAAAAACGAAATAAAAGACAACTCTCCGATAGAGAGCACTCTTGATCCACAAAGTGAGATTCAAAAGATTTCTATTTTAAACAGTTGATTTACTTATTGAAAGATAAACATTTAAAAGACGAAGTAATCAACTTAGTAGTAAAGCAAAATGAGCTAATCTAGCAATTAGTATTCTAAGAAAGATAACGAAATTATTCTAAGCAAAAGCACATCTAATCTAAGCACATAAAAAAGATAACACCGCAAACCTTCCCAAATGGAGGAGGTTGAGAGTGGGGACTTAAAAACCCCACTCAAACAAAAAGATAAACTTTATTGAGATTTACAGTTTGCCTTGGGTATTCAACCCTTGAAAGGACTTTTGAAAATGAAGCCAGAAGACTAGCATGAAACTTTTTTAATGAATTTTATGTAAAAATGAGAGTGATTTACTTTTTGTTGAAAACCTTTTCTTCAAACTTGCAAAGAGGGAAAAAGAAGAAGATAGAAAGGAGAAAAAGGAGGGCAAAAGAGGGCAAAAAAAAAAGATAGAAAGGAGCAAAAAGAGGGCAAAAGAGGGCTGAAACAAAAGAGGAAAAGAGGGAAAAAAATGGAAAAACAAAATACAAGAAATTGGATGCAAAAGATGGGAAGAATAGGGCAGCGAACTAAACAATCAATGAGCTGCAAAAAACGGTAAAAACGGGACAGCGATAAGAGAGAAAAGTGGCTGCAATAAAAATGAAAAAAGAGGGCAGCGAAGAAAACAAAGAAGAAAATCACACAATAAGGCGGAAGGAAGCCAAATCCAACCTAGAAGAAGAAGAGAAAATCAACCAATAATCAACAAAAGGTGGGATCAACCTCCGAACAAGGTGACCACTAGAAGCACTAGTCCAAAACCGTCCAGTCTAGCTAGATGTACGCAAGGATGCTAGTGGGGAAAGAGAAGTAGCCACAAAATTATGTAGCACTTGGGATCAAATCCCAAGCTTACTTTCTCAGGTCAAAACGAACATGAGACACATAGAAATAATTGAGAAAACTTAGATTCAAATTTAGAAAAGTAACTGGAAAGATTTCTTTTACTTGATGGATGAGGCAAAGAAGCTTATGCTTCTCGATTTTCCTGAAAGAAAATGACTCCTTGTGGAACCTGCAGAATGAATGTTAACCATAAAAAAGCCCCTGTATATCGGACGATACCTGAAAGCATACAATCTTCAAGAGAAAAGCATAGGTTATACGAAATAGTGCTAGATTGTTAGCCTTCAAAATTTAAACAACCAAATGCTTAAAAATTCATAAGAAAGGAGCAAAGAAAGGTATCACCTCACACGGTGAATCATGACCAACATAGAACTTCCGCTTTGACCTCCAAAGTCATCAACTTTATTCAATCTTAAGCAAAATGTTACAGTAGAAATTCTCCAAAGCTTCTATGCCAAAAATCCAATCCCAATAGAGCTAAAAGAGCCTCTATTTATACAATGAGGGAGTGCTAAAACCCTAAAACCAAAAACCCAAACCTAACCGGCTCAGCACATAACTGAGAGCCCAGACCTGAGAAAAAGTTGGTGTGAGTGAGGGATGGCCTCCACCTAGGCAAGGTGCCCCCACTCCCAACCCTAAACATCCAAATCCAACCATCAAGATAGCCACACGTGTGAGGGCGCAAGGCTTCAATAAGGAGGGGCATGAGCACTGTGAGGAGGCGTGAGAGCTTGAAGAGATGAGAAGTGGTAATGTTAGGTGCCTAAAACCCTTAGATTTTGCACCAAGCCTTCATTCCATTTATTACCTCACTCCGTAATGATCACCGGGCCAATCACAGCTTTCCAAATCACCAAATTCATGAGTTTAGCTGGAGATGACAAGTCTGCTAACTGAATGTATCTTTAATGCTCTCTGATTGTTGACTGAAGAGGATTTGTGCCGAGTTGAATCATCATATACGCCCATTGCCATGACATTTAGCCTTTTATTTTATTCAATTTGGTTTATTTTTGAGAGTTTTTTATTTTCTCCAAAATATTCATTTTTAATATTTTAAATAATAATTTCTTCGTAAATGACTTTTTTGAGAAATTATTAATTATGAGGCCGAATGAACTTCTGAAACTTGGAGATAGCTGGCTGGCTAATCAAGAATGATTTTTGTCTTAGGGTTAGAGCCTTCAATCGTTGAAATCGGACCCCGGATGGCTGACTCATTACAATTTGAATTTTTCCATTTAATTTATGGAAAAATTTAATTAAAAACTTAGGAAAAATTTAAAAATTTAAAAATAATTAAAATCCTAAATACAACCAACCGGTAAAAAAATTTCAAAAATTTTTTCTGAGGGTCTTAGAGACTTAAGACATGACCATGCTCTATTCTACTAGTGTTTAGTAGGTTCATACACTTCAATTGGGCTCTAATAACCCCCCAAGGCCCAAAATTCAAAATCGAGCATTCCAGCTTTGGAGGAAGCAAGAGAAAACCTTGTCAATTATACTCGGTTATAGGCAAAGCATAATTGACAAGGGCAAAAAACTCCCTGGAATACCTTATAGTTGAAATTCTACGACTTAGGGGACCAAACCACTCAAACCCCTACTAGCACACTTTATTACAAACCCCGTGGGGCCATGGTCATAATTATTTAAAACAAAAACTGACTAGCCAAAATTGGCTAGGCACAAAGGGTAGATCATCTGATGCACTGGAACACAAACACGTATCATGTTTGTCAAATGGCGGCTCCTCAGTTGATCCAACTATGGTACAAATAAGTTGGTAACACATGATTATGACTCGACATTTATATGGATTTGGATGTCATAAATATATGGATTTGGATGTTTTTGTATTATGTATTGATGTTCCTACTTAGACTTGGAAGTTCTTGATCTATACTCATTGGTTTTACCCTCCCTAGGGAGAATAGAGGTAGTCATTCCCACCATAACCTGGCTTGCCAGTGTTGGCTTCATTATTCATTGTCTCCACCCATCCGTTACCTTCCAGTTTTGTTTTAACCCGGCTTACTACTTGACTTGTGGCATGGAGGACCTCTCCCTGCTAGAACCTTTGTTGGACAAGCCTCCCTGTTTATATTATGTCTCGGCTCTGAGTTGGTGACAGAACTTGCCTTTGGTGAGTTGGATTGTATGCCTAAATCATTTTGGTCGGTTGTCCCGATGTTTGGCACTGTGCAGAACTCCCCCTGGTCAATTGAGGAGATGTTGGCTAAAACTGAAAGCTCGGGTACTACTTGTGTTGAAAATATGTCTATGTGCCCATGAAAAATGCAAAGTCTAGAATGTGTTTCTTAACACATATCTGAAAAGGGCAAGAGCAATGAAATGCTAAAATACCCCTTGAAGGGTATAGGAAAAGGTCCAAAAAAGCAATGGTTAAATATGCTATATCCAAATATTGCTGACCTTATAAAGTTAAATATGTCCCAGATGAAAGCTGCGATTAGCTGTGTTTTTAAACACTGGTGAAGTCCCAAAGGGTCATATAGGCCAAAAAGGCCATGCAAATAAAATTGATGGTCCTAATGAAACTGGATCAAACTTGATGTAGACATGATGCCTAAGTTGAATAAGCACTCTCTGAACAACTCAACCATTTGTGAGGCACTGCCATTCCTTGTGTTGTTGTTTGTCCGGCATGTGGTTATAGTGAGTTTTTCCTTTCCATATCCAAAGTGTCATGATGTTAAGTAGGAAGTCATCCTTTGCCCTAGCCTTGTCAGTTTCAGCCTTCACCCTTCACTAGCAAATTGACTACAACTATGAAGTGAGTATGGTCCTGAAAGTCTGGTCTGAGTAATAATAAATAAAACCCTATATATGCATTTGGTTGATGTACCACCAATGAAATGACTGCTACTTGTTGTGATTGTTGCTTAAATGATTTGTAGAGCATGTCTTAGCCTTATAACACTTGCAGCAGATAGATGATAGTCTGAGTTATATTATTGGTATCTGGTCATCTACAGATGGTTATATTGTCTATTGAATATGGTTGATGATTAGGTAGAGACCTGAGACGGGTATGAATATACACCCTAGATGGATTTGGACTCTCCAAGTCTAATGAGATAGTTTGTTTTCAGTTCCGGGCACTTGCAGAGATGGTCATGCTCATTTTACTCTCTTGATGCAGTTTTGCTTCACAGGATGATGTGTCTAAGCACGGAGATGTTTTTATTGGATCTCCTAGGGTGTTGTATGGGGCATAGGGGGTCCAGCCACTTAATTGTACCATAGTACCCCCATCCCAAAGAGCCTGGTGGGCTCAGTTTGACAACGCAAGCACCCTAGGAGGTTGTTTTGGCAGGATCACATTTCTCGAGGCAGATTAAAAAATGATTAAATGGCTACTGAAGGTATCGATTTGGGCTACTGAGGCAAGAAAATGACATGGGACGAGTCTTGATGATGAGTGTGATGTCCTCCGCACCTTCTCCAGCAGTTGCAACACCTGATAGGGCCCACACCTATTTTTGGGCATTTTTATATTATTTTCTGGAGCTTTTGGGAGGCTCACGATTTCCTCCAGGAGGCACAAAGTCAAAAAATTAAAATATTATATTATTTTATTGTGCCATGGGGCACCCAAAGGGAGTTAGTTAACACTCCATGGACCCACCATGTGCTTCATTTATTTCTTGTTGAGTGGGGTACCCTCTTTATGGATGATTTAGTCCACTTTGGTACTTTATGGTTATATTGATCCGTGTATTGTATGTTGAGCTCATCTCAACCATTGATTAAAACATTTTATCTTTTAATCTTAGCCACTTGCTTTGAAAGTGGTTAGGATTTTGGTTTTCTCGTTCCTATTTAAATGAGAGAGCTTCTCATTTGTAAGGGGTCTTTGGCTCTTGAATATGAATAATAGAAAGATTTTTTGTGGATATTTTATGGATCTGCTTTGCATCTGATGTTCTTCGGTGGTGATTGAAAAATCTCTTGCTTCCTAGCATTCGAAATATTTTGTAAGATCTATATCTTTTCTCGGAATCATTGTCTTGTCTACAGGAGGGTGTTTTCAGCTGGAGCGTTTTTGCAAAGGGACCTCAACTCACTCAGATTGTCTTCGTCTTGTATCAGGGGGGGTTTCATTATCTTCATTGTGATCTATGATTACTTATTGTTACTTTTCTACAGATCTAGCTTTTTCTTTCATGGTACAGCAAATCTGATATTGTTGACGTTTCCTTGTACAGGATAGGGGGGGCATTGGTCACTTGGAGCATAACGTTGGTCCTAGAACTCACTCAGATCTTCCAGAATTGATCTGGATGGCGAAAATCATCATCATCAAGGCATCTACAAGCATTTCCAGGTAAGTCTCTTCTCTTCTAGATCTCAATCCATTGTACCTACTTTTCTTCAAATTTTCAGAAAACTCCTATATATTAAAAATCCAAAAAAAAACTTAATCGAGGAACCGCTTGATCTTTGAACAAACCATTTTTGGGTTTTGTAAATCGAGCATCCCTCTCACTAAATCATCTTCAACGCTGTCCAAATTGTGATTGGTTTGCCCTAGATCTAACTTTCTGACTGCTCAAACCCTAGTGCCCCTACTGAAATTTTGACTTTTTCCAGATTTGACTTTTTCCAGAAAATAATCACGTGGGTTTGTAGATCAGGTCTCGCTCATTCCAGAACACCCCCAACGCTGAGTTAGTTCCTGCCAGGTAGCCCTAGATCTGAAAAACTGACTTTCAACATCCTAGCTTCCCTCATCGGATTTTGACTTTTCCAAATCTGATTCTTCCTGAAATTTTCTCAATTGGGATTGTAGATCGGGCCATTCTGATCTCATCCCCTCTCCAACGTTGAGCTAATAGTCTCCTAGTTGTCCTAGATCTGCAAATATGCCTCTCCAAACCCTAGTGCTAACCCTCCTGCTGGTTTCCCTGTAAACCGAATCTTCCGGGCAAAACACTTTTCTGGGTCCATAGATCAGGGCATATCCCAGGAGGGTTCACTTTAACGCTGTGCAAATACAGACTCCATTACCCAAGGCTCAATAGGCATTGATAGCGCTAGCCCTCTTTTAACCTCTTTCCCCTGAAAGTTGACTGCTCCTTGATGACTCAAGTAATCTGACATTGTCATATCTCTCATTGAGTCTATCCCTTTGGTACTAAACAGTCCCAACTCTCTCCTTACTCACCCTGCCTCGATTACGTTTCCCAAGGCAACGGCTATCTTCATCAGTTGCTAGTACCTCAGCCCCAAATCTTGTATCAACCCCACAAGTCACCTTGGTTCCACTTTGGATCGAACTTAACACTTCCAAAACCCTAATCCAAAGCCTTAGCACACCTGGTAACATCTCCCATAGATCTAGGGTCTTCAATTACCTTACACCTTACGTACCTCAAGCCTACTTGATCTGATCTAGTGTAAGGTCTGATCTCTCCTATCGAGAGTAGATCTAAGTCTCCCCCTTTGTTGTCTTGGACTTAGATGACATAAAGTGAAGGCTACCTTGATTGACGTGACAACCATCCATTTGGGAGTCTAGGCAGTCTTGGTTCCACCTAGTACTGAAAGATAGAAATGATGCACAAGCACTTAAAGAAAACTAGGCCTACTTCAAAAATATTACTTTAGGCTTCTAGATCTAAATACGTGCTTAAACAGATCAACCTTTAGATATTCTTTTGAAAAAGAAACTAAACTACTTAAGCATGTGAGTAATCGTAACCAAGGGAGAAAATGTTTTGAAGTGAAGGAAAGAGAGATAGAAAGAGTGTTGGCATCCTGGCAATGTTAGGCCATGAAGTCTACTTTGGTGGAACACCGAGGGACTATGTCCAAAATAAGATCTTGAAGATGAGGAGGATGCAAACTAGCTCAACCCCTTCTCCAAGTAAGATCACCTGCAACTTAGAAATCATTACAAAAACAAATGGTTAAAACATAGGTGCTACTGGAAGAAGAAACTTAGAAAGCATGCAATTAAACTTAAAATACATGCAACTCCAAGAGATCTAAAACAAGCGAACAGTAAGAGCATAAATCAAACTAGAACAATCTCTAACCCTACTAGGCAAGAACTCCCCTTCAAGACTCACAGTTAACCAACAAAAAGCAAAGATAAATAATGTAGATTATACATCATAAGCACTTAACAATCACTATCCACACATGAAAAGCATTACACCATAGATCTCGTCTCCAAAGCCTTCTTTGTTCCAAATAGTAAAACAATACAATACAAGCAAGGGCATTCCTTCAGTCCTCTGACCATGAGAAACAATGAGCAAAAGCTCCTGCTTAAATAGGAAAATGAGAGAGGGGGGGCGCATCCTTCACTTGAAGAAATTCTGCGTTTTACTGTTTGCTGGTTTATGTCAACATTTCGTGGTTTTCACATACAGCCGGTTTTGCATTGGCTGTAGGCTACTTATGAAATTTTACTGAACAATTAAACACACAGTAAAATACACTAACAGGCTGAAAAACACATTTAACAATCACACCATAAAATGATAGACTCAGAGATTTTTGGCCAAAATCAAGCCCTGGAAAAACCCCCATGGGGAAAACCAGTTAGAGAGAGAAAGATTTTATTATCTTCAGCAAAATATCAGAACAGAAATACAATGAAAATTTAACTTATCTCCACCCAAGATTTCATCTCAAAATCTTGAAAAACGTGCCCAGCAAAGCCTTGAAAACTGTGCAGAAAAATAACAGCAGTCCGTACAACTGTACGGCCTCGATTTCTGTGCCCTGTTTTATCTCGAAAACTGTGCAGAGTTTACCTCGATTTCTGTGCCAAAAATCTGCCTAGAAAACTGTGCCAAAATCCGTACTGTACGGAATCCGTACACCTCGAAAACTGTGCAACATTAAATGCAGTCCGTACCTCTGTCTCGATTTCTGTGCAGCATTAAATGCAGTTCGTACACCCTTGATTTATGTGCAGAAATAAATGCAGTCCGTACACCCTCGAAAAACTATGCCAGCAATTAATGCAATCCGTACCCTCGATTTCTGTGCAGTCTCTCTTCTTGGGAATCGTGCCAATGCCCTAGCTCGACCTCCTCCTCTCTCAGCTCAGTCTCTCCTTCTCCAAAAATGAAAAAGTCAAGTGTTTTGCCTCCCTCAACCCTTTTTGTCTAAACCCTAAGTGGGAATCTAATCCAACGGTGGAGAAAGATCCAATCCAATGGCTAAGATTCAATGAGAGTAAAAATCACATTTATTTAAATCACTTAAATAAATTTACTCACCCACTTAAATTTAACAAAAAGTGACTTTAACTTTATAAAGTCTCATTAAGTAGCTTTTAATGTGAGGGTCACCTTTTTCCCTTTTCTAAGTGACTTAGGCAAAAAGTCACTTAGGGAACAAATTCCTAGGTACAAAACTAACATCACTTGGAGTTGAAGTCGAGTAAGCTTGAGTAATTCAGGGATCTTGTTGGGAGTTTGGTGGATGTGATCTCCTTAAGAAGTTGCCACATCTCCATAAGGAGATTTACCCTCATCCTTAAATCTACCAAACACCACACACTATTTCCACATCTCCAAAAGGAGATTTGCCCTCATCCTTAAATCTACCAAACACCACACACTATTGCCACATCTCCAATTCGTGAACCCAAAAAGAGGGATGCACTCCTCAATATTAGATGCACTTGCCACCTATTATATCTCCCTCAAACTCACGCTTTATGCAAGGGAATAACTCGCCTTAGCCTCTTAATAATATGCCAACACATTATTTCACTTGCCACACACCCATGCAATTTCATCAAATGGTGGGTCATATCTAACATTGGATATAATAGCCACCTTTTGGAATCTTCACCAAACTAATCGTATTGGCTCCCAATGAGATCGCTTTTATCTTTAGTTGAGGTCACCTTTCATAAGAGACAAACATGCCACCTTTCCCACATGTGTTTAACATGTTTCCTTTGACCTTTGACTTTGTCATTTTGTGTTCACTTTAGCATTTTTTGACATTTTGTTGCTTTTTTAGGAAAAAACGCTCCAAGTGATGACTTAATCACCCGAAACATAGGAAAAGTGGGTTTTGGGATAAAGAGGATGCTCTGAGTGTGAAAACGAGCATCCCCACTCCAAATTATGCCTCGAGACCATACTTTTATTACAATTTGAAATTCACCATTTAAACCATTAAAAATGGCCTAAGTTTACGAGAAAAATTATTTTTCTCGAAACTTAAAAAAAACTAAGAGGGACCTAGTGCGATGTTCATATGACTAAAAGAAGCGACTAGCATGGTAATATACATAGACACCTAGACTTTAATAACCTCCTAAGGCCTAACCACCACGGCAAATACTCCAGCTTTAGAGGTTGAGTGAAAAACTCAAAAATTATAAGTCGTTTATGCAACAACCGATAATTAACAAGGGAAAAAACACTCTAGAGTATTGCATTGATAGTTAAGTCTAAGTCATCCAAGCCATTAACAAAAATTCATCCTGCTATGCCAACTTATTACAATATCCCCACAACGTATGAACATGCAATATTTAAACAAGGGGTCAAATTTGGCCCTGAAAGGTCTTCTGAACTTCTGAGCACTAACAATGAACAAGGGACTTGTTCACAACTTCAACAGCTCACTGGAAATCCACTTAAGTGCAACTTAGTGGATAACAGGTACATGGTGTATGTTCAACCCCTGAATGGTCCGAGATGGATTGTAGCATGAGAGATGGTCAGTGATCTATATGCACAATTGTGATAGGTTGCTTAGTGTATGACAGACCTCAAATGATCAGTGCCTCAGTGTTTGTCCCTAGGGCATTGGAGATCTCTTACCTAGATGGAAAACACCATGCATGATGGCCACATGGAGGATTCACATAGTGGGAGAATTGCCTACAAGATATGAGGAACATTGTTCATTGAGGAGGAGGGATACAAGCCTTAGGGACTAGATGGCATGTGGCAGATCGGTTTCTTGTTCAATGGATTAAAGATGGCTCAAGGACACTTGGGGTTTCGACAATGTTCTTACAAGAGGTAGCTGCCCCAATAGAGTACTTGGCTTTGGAGGACGGATGGAGTCCGTGGAGGTGGGGGATGAAGTGGTGTGGACTTGCCTTGCATAGTTACATCACCTTGGTTCACTATTCTAGACGACATCATCATTGGAGCTTAACACTTGTACTCTAGGAGTGGAGCGCTCCACATGTGTGTGGCTTACTTATGTTTAGTAGACTTGCATGTAAGGCTTAAAGTAACTTATGTTATATCATTGGCTTCCATTACCTCTCATATAAACAAAGGAAGGAGAGTCTTTTCAAACACACCACATCACAAATTCATTTGCATATCTTCTTTAGAGTGCTTTCTTAGTGATGCACTGGGGTTCATGAGGAAACCCTAGTGGAGCATACAAGGAGTAGGTGGACGATTTCTCTCCGTTGAGATTCTGCTTTGTACATTTAATCTTTGCCTCTTGGGTGTTAGGGTTTCTTGGTCTCTTAGAGCATCCTAAATTCTAGGGTTAGGATTTCATCCCTTGGAGGCAAGAGATTAGGGTTTGGAAACCCTTAGATGTATTTGGATAAGAAGAGGAGGTCGCCTTGCCTTGGAAATAGTGTTGGAGGGATTCTTGCACTTGGAGGAGCTAGGGTTTGTTGACTAACCTTGCTAGGATATCTTGGGATGTTTTATTTTGTAGTAGCCTTGAGAGGAGGCTATGGTATGTATGTTTTTCATTCATTGAGCATATATATCCGAGATTTCCAGCTGTCCACATTGTGTATACCGCAAATTTGATTTCAGCATTATGTCTTCTTGGCATGGTTATTTCCAAGTCTTAACTGTCTTGCAGATTTCACACACTTAAGAGAAATCAGAAAACTATTAAGGGGCATAACAATAAAACTGAAGATAATAGTACAGCCATCTATTGTTGTTGTGTTTGTTGTTATATCTGTTGTATACAAAGAGTTTCCAAATCTAGTTTATGCATTTAAAGTTGCCCTAGAGATATCTTTTTTCCTTGAATTGTCGTGAATTTTTAGGGCTACTAGATGTAAATTATTGTGATTGTTCCTCTGCTGTTTTACACATTAATTTGTAGCAGCCCTAAAGGCTGAAAATTCTAGGGTTAAGATCCAAGGAACCTTCTCAAAAGAAGGTGAACTTTCAAATTTGCATTAATTGCCCAATGCAAATTTGAATTTTAACATGGTATTAAAGCAGTTGTAGTTGAGATCACTCTGGAGTAAGAGGGAGTTGTATTTAAGTTGATTGCCAGAGCTCTTAATCTAGATCAGGTCATTTTTCAAGGGTTATATCCATCATATATTTGAGTTTGTTGTTTAAATTCTACAATTTCCAACAATATAAATTCATATATAGATCATATATTGCATATCTTACATTAACCTAACTAATCTTAATTGTTTCTGTATTTTACTATCATAATTTCCAGAATTAAAATTCCTCTTGTAAACTTAAATAGACATATTACTCAGAGGAAATTGCATAGTGGTTCTTGCCACTAATTCCTAGCGGTTATTACCACTAACAAAAGTGGTTCTTACCACTAAATTCCTTGAGCTTAAGTCACCTAGTTTATAATATATAATAGCCTCAAATATTTAGCTAGAATATATCTTACATTCTTGCAATTGACTTATTTCAATTGGTGATTAAGTTTCATTGTTTGATTATAGCAATTCAAGATATATTCATTAAGTCTAATCATCTTTGTTCTCATTACAAGTTCTAGGGCTTCATTTTGGACCTTGTTCTTAGTAACTTGTATTTTTTATACTTCTAGTTTATCTGGATATATTTATCTAAAGCATTTCCATTTGAATCTAAACATTTTATTGAGCATATATTTTACGTATGGATTCATTTGGCATCTTAAGTACCTTTTTCTATTTCATATCTAATGTGCTTAAGCTATAATTAACTCCCATAATCCACTTAAAGCAATATCATTTAGTTAGAGAAGCCTCCCTTGGATTTTTGAGAGGGCCTAAAGAGAAAGGGTTGGTTGTGTGGTAACATTGGCAACCAATCAAGGTTGCATTTGGCTTGTACCCATGGGATGAGACCTTTTCCACTTAGGTACAAGTTGGGAGGTAACAAGTACCATCCTCAAAATGAGGAGAAGTGCCCAGTGGGTTTCCCTGGTGTTAACCCCCTAGTTGCATGGGTATACAGGGGTAAATTTTGAAGTCACAACAGGCCTCACTAGATATTCTGAGCGCTGTTGAATATTACTGGGCTGTTTGCGTTACCAATTCTGAGCATAGTAACTACAGCTGGAACAATTATGGCAATAAATATAGGTTATGGAGATTATAACTGCAGCTAAGAGACAGACTGGAACTTCTATTTTTGGGCACAGCAAATGGTTGAACCAGCAGTCATTGTCTTTGATGACATAGGCTTCGTCATCATCTCTCAGAGCAGTAATGAGACAGCCTTATATTTCAGCCCTGTGGAGATATGGATGCTTGCCTAATGGAATCTCTTTTAATGAAGAAGAGGTTTAGTGAGAAAAATGAAGAGGTGAGCACTATGCTTATGTTCCTGAGCTGTTTCAGTTTTAACCTTGTATCAGTTGCAAGGGAGCTGCAGCCTTGAAAGAGGCTGATCGTCCTCATTTTTTAGCCCTGTAGCATCATTTGAAGGTGTTGATTGGAGACTGCTACTCTGTCTGGAGGGATGTCTCAATTCTAAATTTTGAGGGTTATTTTTGTGATGCAATCTTTTAATGGCATGACACGAGATTTCCTCGTGAAGCTCTCTTTCCTGGCTTTTTCTAATGATTTGCAGCAGTAGCAAACTCTTGGCAAACCTGATGCTCTTTTATTTAAGGGTATCTACTGTCATATAGCTAAGCATGCTGCAGGGATTCACTATGTATTTATTGGACAGCCATTTGCATCAAAGACCTACTACCTAGGCATCCAATTCTTGGTATGTTCCTCTTGATTCACTGGTAAATTAACTCAGCTGCAGGCAGAATGAAAGGACAAAGGACAGTATGCTGATGTTCCCAGAATACCCTCAGTCTTTCATTCTTCAAGATCAAAGGAAGGAAACAGAATAGAAAACCCTTCTGTAGGAGATTGTGACAAAGTTGTATTAATGGAGGCAGAAGCTGGAGTCTTGGCAAACTTGGTTATGAGCAGCCTTGGATATCTCCTGGTACAACAGCTTTACTGCGCCAGCATTGTTTAGGCTTGGCATACCATAGAAAAGTAGCAGATGTCTGGGCATCGAATAGGACACTTATTTGTATGGTGCTAGTTTTTACTTTAGGTTTTCTGATGTGCCCTCACGATTGGTTAGTATGCCATTCGTTGCTGTGAGAAGAAATTTTATGAAAAGAATGCAATGAAAAGCGAATGTGTTGCTTTGCAGAAACATGGTCATAACCCTCAACCTGGATCCATTACCTCTACTCTTCAGTTCCGGTTTGGCAGTGAGGGAGATAAGGATTCTCTTTCATATACTGAAAGTTCTTTCTATATAGACTTCCACTAAATTTTAAGTGGTTTCGTGACATTGCAACTCTCAAACAGTTCCCCAATAGTCTCAGACCTTGATCTTAATAAATGCAGCAGCAGCAAAGCAGGATTTTGGTAAGGTCTGGGTGGTTTTGAAGCATGAAAAACAATATTTACAAAGAAGTGGAGTATGGAGATCAAATTTCAGATCCATTCTTAAGCACCATGATGTAATCCTGTAGCAGCTTTCATCAATCGAATGACATGAATAGCACGCAGCAGAATGAGCCATAGCCCTTACCTAAGTTGCCAGGAAACTTGGGTACGGGTACGGATATGGGGACACCACTTTTTTTAAAAGGGTACTTGGGTACGTCGGGGGTACTGTACCTGTATATATATATATATGTCATAGTACATCATACACGCATATATATTTCTTCATAAATTATGAATCATGACTCATAATTATAAATTCGATTATTATTTGAACAGTGAACATTCAAATTGAAAATTTGATAAATCATAGACTCAGTAGATATCAATTAGAAGACTGGAAGTTACATAAAATTTGATAAATCATTGTACCAGACAGCTGTAACAGAAAATCAAACTCAGACTTGAAAGTACACTTGAAATCTTATTTTAAACACCTATTTGTACTGCTGTTACAGGCAATAAAAATTTGAAAATTGCCAAATATATGTCTGCGTTGATGTGACTGTATTTCTCAATATTAAATACATTTGTATATTTTTTATGTGCACATTTGGTAGTCAAATTATGTTCCATGAGTGTTAAACACAAAACCATAAAAACATTTAATGTAAATCAATATAAAATCAATCTACTAGATTTGGACAATATTCAGTGGAATTTGAACAGTGTTGCAAAGTGTTTGACATAAGTCCTGAACCAGACTCCATACGTAGTTGCAAAAAATTAGTTCAGATTTGGTGGGGGGTCATTACATTTTCCCCAATGAATTGCATTTTATTGAGTCGGCCATACCCCCGGAGTACCCAAACATGGGATACGAAGTATCCAAACACGGGGTACGGCGTACCATTTCGCCTATAAGTACCCCTTTTTTATAACGGAGTCTCGGGTACATGGACCCAGTATGGGGTACGGTAGGGTACGACAGGAGACGTACCCAAGTACCCGGTATGGGTACGTGTACCCTACACCCAGTTACGGGTACCCTGGCAACATAGGCCCTTACCCTTGATCCTCAGTTTGTTCTCTCAAGCGCCCAGGTTTTGAGAGAGATGCACGGAGCACCTGCCAGTCGCTGGGCATGTATCATTGAACTTTCATTGTGACAGATCGATCCGGCATACTTGTGGACGATGTTCTCATTTGTTTCAAAACACTCTCAAATTTTTTTCTAAGGAGCATCAATCTTATGAAGAGGCTCACGTGTCACTTTCTGTGCCATATGGCATTCCATGTGGAGGTCCATATATACTTTCGGTCCTGGCTTTGATGAAGTGGCTCATACACCATTCTGTGATACGGTTAGGATCATTCCACCTTTGTGGCTAGCGCATGGTCTTTTCATACTTTGAGCTAGTGCCCTTTTTTGGAGATCGTGAACTCACTTCATGGATACTTTGGTTACTTGGCTATTTCTTTATGGAGCTACATGTTGGAGCTAGGCCACATCATCAATTAAAGAGTGGACCAATTTGGTTGATTTCGTAGGGGCGTCACTTTTTAGTGGGCCCTTTTTTGTTTGGAGAATATTTATATTATGCAATGGGTTAAAAAAGGGTTATCATTATTTTATGTTGTTTGCTAAGAAGATAAAGTGGTCCAAACCACATTTTGGGGATATTTGTTAAAGGGGTTTATAAAGAGCATAAAGGGGCCTTTAAGCACCTTATCTTATATAGTTATGGTATTTGATAATTATTTTATGCAATTTGGTAGAAGATGGTTAGAGATTAGTTAGGAGTTTGTTGGCTAAGTGAGGTTTTTCTCATTTTGTACCCCACCACCCTAGGCCAAATCTAGGGTTTTAAGAATATTTTATTGTAAAATGAGATAAGGCTACAACCTATATAAGGGCTGGTCTTCTCATTCATTTGTAATGGTTGGATTATGAGATCTCTCTCACCTTTTGGAGCCTCATTATCATATATTTTGTGTATTGAAGTTTAAGAATCTTCTTCTCTTTGGTTTCGACTTGGTGGATCTAATTGAGTAATTTTGTAAGTTCCTATCATTGTCATGTTTACCTGCTTGTTCTTAAGAAGGGTTGTATAACTCCATGGTTTTATCATAATACAATTTATGTTGCTTGTATAAGATATTAAGCATCCATAGGAAGGGTATCTGACCAATAGCATAGGCTTGTTTATGAGATAAGCAAGTAAGAAGAAAGTGTATGTGAGTGTTGCGTTCCCCTTGATAGGGTTTACTAAATGAATCAATTGCTTCCATAGAATCTTTGCCATGCCATTTGTTGGGGGTTTTATCAAGCACTTCTAAACAAGGCCTAAGGAGGAACTATCCATAGACTCCATATGCCCTGAGATTGGCACTAGTCTTTAAAGTCTTCCCATCACCAATTAAATTATACCACGAAGACCTCAAGTTTTGCTAGTGATAACTCCTCAAATTACCTTTGTGCCCTCATTGCAATAGCCTAGCAATCCTATCCTCGAGAAGCCCCCCATGAGTTAGAGAAGAAGCAACCGAAAGTGCAGAGAGGTGGTTATCTAGGTGACAATGGGTATCATGTTCTTTGGGGCTTTAATCACACATGTCAGTTCAAGTTTAGCACCTGGGATATGTATTATGTATTTCGCAAAAAAATTATAAGATTTATTAAGAATGAATGATTCAATGATGATTTAAAGTTAGTCAAGAAGACTCCTTCTATAGTGCCCAAGAGAGACATACATGTTAAGGGAGACAACCCTTAGGTCATAATCACTTTAGGGTTTATGTAACCACTAATATTAGTTCCCTATAAGCCTTTAAACTATGGTCTTATTACATATATTTGTGAAGAAATATGCTCTTAGACTCTTAACATTTATAACTATATATTATTGTGATTTAATGCCATAGATAGAGTGTGCCCTCATTAACTTATGGGCTTGAGTGTTTCATTTATAAACTCCATCAAATTAGATCCAAATAGAACATATTAACAGAAGACAAAAGAGAATTGAGGGAAATATAGATTAAAGGTTTACACACTTAAAAAGAATTCTTTCGAATTTCTTACTACATAAAGATGAAAAATATTTGTTATGGTCATCAGAAAACCTGACTTCAAAAAAGAAAGGGATCCTCATAATTAACATTCAAACATGAAGGGTACACACATTAATCAAATTATAGACCACAAAATATCCACTTGAAGCTTCTATATGTTAACATACTTTACAAAAGTATGCTATCGTTTTCACATCCAACAAAATGTACCTTCTAAGAGAAAAAAAAATAGATGGTTCACCATTGAATGACATGATCTTTCTATGCACCTTATAAAAATAAGAACCAAATGGTTCACCATTGAACAATATCATAATTCCTCGCCTGTGAAAATATCTGATATAATTTGTTCAATTTTGATACTAATCTATACATAGTTACACTGAAACTCAACATGTAAATCAGAAATAATGTCAAATCCCTACTTACACTAGAAGGGTTTTTTATTCGTTGAGCTTCATCAATGATCGTATAACACCATTGGATATGAGAAAGAAAGTGTGCATCCAATACTACCAAGTCATATGTTGTTAGGAAAACATCAAAAGGTAGAAGTTGATCATGCTGCCAAAAAAAACATCATCAAAACCATATCAGCCAATGGGTACAAGGAAAAACATAAACAAGATAAGTGACCAATTTCAAGTATAAGTTCACTCCAATGGTATGACACTCAATTAAGGTTACATTTCAATCAGTTAAATCCCAAAATAAATGACAAGGCTTTCCCCTATTCATTTTTCAGAGGATAGTATTTAACTAGTATTTTCCAAATAGAAGAAAAAAGTTTGTAATAAACTAAACTCATTTAGCAAGATTTCATCAAAACTAAGGCTACAAATCCATTTCCTCTTTGTTTCATGTAGAAATTTCATGAATAGAGGTTTCTTTTGCAAACGCAGAAAGTTTACCTCTTTAAAGGTTTCATAGATATAATACTGGTGAATTATCAACCTTAGGGCTGAACTGAAAAATAAATTACAGCAGCAAACAGCATACAATATTTCACTTCACATCAACCCTAATACACTAGGAAACTGGAAATCCAAGAGAGAAAATACCAAATATAACAAGTTTTATCCCTTTAGGGCATACTTTCCCATGCATATAACAGATCTGAAATAGCTTTATTACAACAGAATTCACAGCAGTAAATCTGCCCCCTTATCTTCAAGATATATGTTAAATCACTTAACAATTTAGGCCTTAACTTAGTATGTCAAGTCAGCAGGACAAATGACTGTTGGAAATTACTAAACGATGAAGACAATGATACCTGAAAATCAAATCTGCAATAAGACAATTTTGAACAGCTAAAAACTTCTTATATATGGATAAGAGTTGAAATTTAAGTATATACTTTCAGCTTATCACAAGGTAGTAAAACCTCCAAGATCTTCAAAACCCTAGCTAGGAAAAACCAAGAAAAACCATAACTCCACCAGAAATACTCCAAGAAGCTAAAATCACCACTAGCAAGTTCTTTTTGGCCCCATGCAAGGCGTCTCCTGTTATCCTTCTCAACGAGCACAATATGACCAAGCCCTAACTCCAACACCTCCTTAGAGATCAAACCCTAGTCCTAGACTTCAAGAATGTCTGAATGCTCCAAGAAACCCTAGCGCTTAAGACAAAAAGAGAAAAGTACAAAGAAGATTGAAAGAGAGAGAGAGTAACCCAAGTGTAGAAAAGAATAAGCACAAGTACATGATTGACTATGATAATGACTTTCCTTCCTCTATTTATATGAAAGGTAACGAAATTCTACAATGACAAGTGGACCTATTCCACTACTAGCAACCTACAAGACACAAGTAGGTCCACGCATGTAAAGTGCTCTCCTCCAAGTGACACATGTCAATCTCCAAAGTGACAGCAATCAACAAGCAAAGCTTCAAGGCATGAGCACAACACCCCAAGGTCCAATGCTCCTCCTCCAATGGTCCAAAGCTCCAATGCATCTCCAAGTTGCCTCCTCAGGGACCACCACACCTATATGTCCACTCCCTCAACACAAGTGTCCTCCAGTCAAGGATAAGCCTCCATGCAAGCAACCGGTTACCCGCGCAGGATGTAGCTAAGGCCCCAAAGATCGTTGCTAGCCGCACTAACCTAAGAGGTGTTACCTGCTATCACCATTATAACGACCTCTACTGTTTTGATTGGCTCTTCTACAACTCGAGGGTGCATCCCTAGATAGGGCAATGAGGGCACAAGGTGATTTGGAAGAGATAGCCTTAGCAAAACAAGGGTTTGGAGTTTTTAGGGTTTTTATAATAAGTGTTGGAAAGATCAAAGATCAGTGCCAATATCAAACTACGACATTGGAGTCAAGGTGAATCAAATGGCAAGTGAGGCCAAGAAGAATGTCCTTCAAGAATAAGTTTAGTTCCTCCAGAGATTAGGGATCAAGACTAGGAAACAAGACACATCGCCACTGAGGATAACAATAGGGTTCAAGGTCTACAAGAAGGAGCTCCAACAAGGGAAAGTCCTAACCACCCAAGATCAACTGTGGAGAAAATAAATACCCTACAACCCTTGCCAAGGGAACCAAAGCTATGCGAGACAGGGTCCAAAATGCTTACGCAAACCATCAAAGGAGAATGAGAAAGCCAAGAGTTCAAGACGCCCTCCTTCCAAGAGTTATCACAACTATTCAACTAGACCAATCTTTGAGGTTTGTAATGCCTTAAACATTCCACCATCAATCCTTTCAGCATTAGCATAAAACCAAGAAGAAGACCAATCTTTGAGAGGTTTGTAAAGCCTTAAACATTCCACCATCAATCCTTCAAGCATCGACATAAAACCAAGAAGAAGAGACTTCACACATTGACAACACTAGATCCACATAGAAAGAACCCTTGAACCATAAATTACACAAAAGAAAGATATATCGTTGAAGCTCCAAAAGAGAGAAAACTCTCAAAGTCCAACCATGAAAATGAAATGAGGAAATGCCTCTCTATTTATAGGAGAGGCTACAACTTCCTTACACAAAAAAATATTCATTATTTCCTTAATTCTATCCTAAGGTGGGGTAAAATAATACAAAAGCCCCGCTACAAGCAACTAAACCCTAACAATACAATAAAATATGGTGGTCAATGCCACTTGTAAAATGATGAGATTGTTGATGTACATATAACTTCGGAATGTATTCTTCTATGTATCTTATGTATTGTAACCTGATGTTTATTCCGGGATGTTTCTATTATGTATTTGAGTCATGTTGTCATGCCCCGATGTTCCGATCGAGAGGATTAATAATGTAAACAAGTCTTGTCAAGTCATTAGGTAAGTCCCCACAGTTTCGGGGCACTTGAGTTATTATACACTAATTAAGGTGTAGGCTCGAGTAAGTAATTGTTGGTTGAGCCTACGTGTGAAAATGCACTTCAAGTGAACGGAAGAATATAAATAGAGAGTGAGAGTCTCTCTATTTATCACTTGCATAACACATCACCTGCTCTCTCAAGTGTGGCGCACTAGTGGAGAAGGAAATATACTGGGACTAGAAGACTACTGCTGTCGGGAGTGCATCTTACTGTTTTGGCGTCTTCCATCTGGTGGTGATTCTATCTTTGAGGAAGTTGCGGGGTTTTCTGCATTTATGGTTTGCCCGATCAAAACTCTTTGTGTCTCTTGTCTCTTGTGATGTGCTTATGTTATTGCTATGCATTGTTATTCTCTCAGTGAAAAGATCCTAACATAATGCTAGCTTAAATGTTGAAAAACTAACAGAGATATATAGGGCCCCTGTCAAAGGGGAAAGTCTTCAACAAGCAATGATAAAATGGCAGGATGATGCCACGTGGCCTCCAAAGGCCATTCTCCAAGAGGAGAATGCTACAAGCTATGTCCACAAGACCATTTCAACCTTCCTCCAAGCAAGGTCTTCAACCCACCAACTTCCATAAGCATCTAAATGATGTCCACATTAGACTCCAAGGTTACTTAATCACCAAGTAACCTCAAATCAAGTGGTATGAAACCACCAAGGGCTCGTCTCAAGGTTACATGTCCACCAAGAAACCTTCCCCAGCTGCTTGAAACCCTCAAATTTGCCCTCTTACTATCAAAACAAGCCTTCCAACGATTCCTAAAGAAAACCCCTCCAATAGGGTTTGCACACATAGCAACCAATCTAAGGGCTTCTTCCAAAGCTTCTCAAGATGCATCCACACACCTATTCCTAGAAAATACCCATTTGATTTACAAATAGCTCACCAAAGAAAGGCGTCGCATCTATCAAGAAGCATGACATCACTTTAAAGTATGCAAATTATCCAACGTGACAAGAGCATAATAATAAAATGGATGACTTCAACTATAACTCCTTTAATGCTGCCCAAACAGTGTACTGATGGTCTGTAAAGGTGCTGCTAGTGTAGCTCTTCCTGTGCAGCAGCCTGTTCAAGAAGATGAGGAGACCCTCCTCAATTGGCTAAGAGTATCAAACTCATGGAAATATTTTCTCCAAGGACGGCGCCCTCCTTAATGAGTTGTAAGTGATGCATTGCATGTTGTTTGAGAAGGCCCACTGTTGATTTTTCTGAGCAGCATCGAGAGCCATTCTCTTAGGAGAATGGGGACACCTAGTTCAGGACCACGGTGTGGACTCAACCTAGAGTTGAGTGATCATTCTGATGAACGGTGATATCTAGTCCTTGACCATGATATGGACCCAGCTCTGCATTGGGGGGACTCAACCTTGTGTTGAGTGACCATTCTGTTGAATGGTAGACATCTAGTCCTGGACCACGATGTGGACTAGTCTAGTACTAATAGACTTAGCCTAGTTTTGGGTAGCCATTCTTTTGAATTGAGTCGGCTTGTCAGTTACCAAGAATCAGCCCGGGCCTGAGGGCCATTCTCTTGGAGAATGGAGGCACTCGGTCTGTTACCAAGTATTTGACCTAGTGTCAAATTATGCAGCCTATGCCGGAGGCACCTGGTCTGTTACCAAGAAGACATTCTAAGCCCTAGACTAGGTCTAGGCATGTGTAACACTCTGACCCTTGATCAGTGGGCTTTGCAATCTTCTCCAAGGCTTAGCTACCCTTGGTTAAGACATCTTAGTATACGTTCTTGGTGTCACAGAGAGTGTGAGATAAAAGCCTTAGTAATTCTCTCTGTTTATGATGATGTACTTTGAGTGGTGATGAAAGACCACGTTCACCACATGTGATGACCACAGGGGCACTTAAAGAAGGCTAAAGCAAAAGTCAAAGATACATTAAAACCCTTAGTACCACTAGGGTGTAGAAGTGAAAGTACAGAAAGACTTTTAGTAATTCTAAAGGTCAAAATTAGAAAAGAATAAAATATTATTCTGAGATTTCTAATTTTGGTACACTTACAGGTGACTCAAAGGATATAAAAGAGGATCAATCCATTTTATTATTACACGCACTTGCTCTCACGGGTACAGTTGCTCCATCAGAAAATCTCACAGGTTTTGATGAAGAAGATTTTATGATTATGCCCTAGCATGGATGAGTCTAGCTAAGGCATTATCATCCATTTGAAGACAAACCCTAAGCTAGGGTTTTGAACAGATGCAGGTTCTCTTCAGTCTTTCGCTAGGGTTTCTACCCTAACCCTCTTTCTCAAATCCGGGCAGCAGCTAAAACCTCTCGGGCAGTTTTCCTTCTCTCATGGGCAGCTTCAAGGGTTTACGGGCAACCCTCTTCTCTTCACGGGCTGCCCTTATCTTCTCACGGGCAGCTGTTTGAGGTCTCGTCCCTCTCCTCTCTCACCCACGGGCAGCAGACCTGTAAGGGTTTGGCTGTCTACCAACCCTTGGGCAGCATACCAGTAAGGGTTTGGCCTTTGGCCAACCCTCCAGCAGCAAACCTGTGAGGGTTTGTCCTACGACCAACCCTCGAGCAGCCTCCAGGGTAGCCTGTGAGTGCTGCGAGCTGTAGCAGACTGCTGCAACAGCTGCTAACAAACCCCGAGCTGCCACAAACCTGCCTAGCAGGTTCTGGGCAGGAGATCTAGGCCACGGGCAGCAGATCTAGGCAACGAGAACCTACAGCAAACAGGTACGACCAAGCAGAGGTACAGGAAGCAAGGTACACCAGGATAGTACAAAAAAGGTACAGCAGTTCTGAGCAGCCTGCAAATTGTTGGGAAGGAGAGAGAAATTAGGGCCACAAGCCTTAATTTGGAAAAAGCCTAATTAAGCAATTTTCTGTGAAAGTGGAAATTTGATCTTCTGTAATTGTGGTTTAACCCTATTGGGGTTTGTGGAACTTTTTGAAGAATTTCAGTCATCTCATTTACGAGATGAATTACTAACACTTTTGGGGGTTTTGTCCTTTAAAAGTTTCCCCAATGAAAAATCTTGTGTTCAATGTGTTGATGTGATTAATGTTGTTTACTGCACTTATCATTTGTTTATGTTAGTCTCCAAATTTTAAAGGTATCATGCTAATGCTAAAAAACTCAACATGGTATCAAAGCTTAGCATGTGAAGACATGGTAAAGGGACATTGTTGTTGTCTTCCTAGACCCTGGGATAAGTTTGCAGACTTAACATTTGACTAAGTGGTAGAGATGGTCATCAATATCTTCAAACAGGAAGAGAAGCTACAAGGTTCAACCAACTACAACTCCTGGAAGGCAGGTTGACAGCTATTCTAAAAGAGAATGACTTAGATGACATTGTGTTTAATGTCAGTAAAGAGCCAACATCTAATGCTGACAGACTTGCTTGCAAGAAGAAGCAAGCTAAGGCTAAAAGGATCATTTATGATTCTATCAAAGAGACGGTGATGCCCAACATCACAACTTTGAAGACTGCTAAAGAATGCTTTGACACCTTGGCCAACTTGTATGAGAAGAAGGCTCCCAATCAAAAGAGAGTCTTGAAGAAAAGGCTACGAACTTTGAAGTTGAACAAGGATGAAGGTGTCGGTTCTTTCTCCACAAAGATTGCACAGGTAAGAGATCAAATTATTGCTATTGGTATTGTTATTAATGATGATGAACTTTTGCAAACTGTGATTGATGATCTCCCAATCTCTTGGGAAACCTTCATGGCATCTGTCAGTGGACGTGAGAATCAACTAACCTTCGAAAGGATTTGAAATGATTGCATAGAAGAAGAGGGAAGGACCTCAGGCAAGGTAACCAAGGAAGGTAACCTTGCACTTGAAGCAAAGACAAAGAAGTTCAAGAGGCCTTTCCCTCAAGAAAAGAAGGGAAAAAAACCTCAAGGTAAGTTCTCTAACATGTCAAAAGTGGAATGTTATAATTGCCACAAGTTTGGACATTTTGCCAAGGACTGCAGGAAAAATAGGAAGAAACCCAAGCGAAGGTTTCAAGTCTCTGCTGCAGAAGCAGCAGACAAAGAAGAAGAAAAAAACCAAGGCTAACAAAGATGAAGAACCTAGAAGAGAATACTATCTGATTGCTGCTCTCACTGGTTCTTTCACAGATTGTGCCACCTCTTGGTTGGTGGATAGTGGTGCTTCCAGGCACATGACAGGTAACCGTGAGGCTCTCACCAATTACAGAAAGAAGAAGTTCACCACACAGGTAGAACTTGGAGATAGCTCCACTTACAAGATAGAAGGACTTGGCTCAACTTCATTTCAACTTGACTCAGGTATGGTTCTTCATATTAATGATGTTCTTTATGTTCCTGGTTTAAAGAAGAATCTTCTATCTATTGGTAGCTTAGAGGACAAGGGCTACAGAGTCCTCTTCATGGACAAGAAAGTCCTTCTATGGGCAAAGGACGAAGATCTAACCTCAGCTATAAAGATTGGGGTTTGACAAAGAGATCTTTACAAGGCCTCCAAAGATTCCACTCATGCTTTGGTACATCACACAGTGAACTATGGCATAGAAAGTTTGGACACCTTCACTACACAGCTCTCCCAAGATTGCAGAAGATGGTCTCAGGTATGCCAGAAGTATCTCCAAAACATGATGGAATCTGCAAAGGATGTGCTCGAGGTAAGAACACTAAGAAATCCTTTTCCAGAAGCAAGAATAGATCTAAAGGCATTTTGGATTTGATTCATTCTGACATTTCTGGGCCTACGTCTCCACCCTCCTTGAGTGGGTGTTTATATTATGTCTTGTTCATTAATGATCACTCTCGGAAGTCATGGATCTACTTCCTCAAGGCCAAGAGTGAAACTTTTGACAGGTTCTAAGAGTTCAAGGCACTGATTGAAAATTAGACAGGCAGACATCCGTATCTTGAGATCTGATAACGGAGGTGAGTATGAATCTAATGAGTTTGGTGATTTTTTCCGAGAAGCAGGAACCAAGAAAGAGCTGACAGTACCTTACAACCCTCAGCAGAATGGGGTTGCAGAAAGGAAGAATAGAGCGATCTGTGAAGCCGCTAAAGCAATGCTTACCAATCTGGATCTTCCTTTATCTTTGTGGGCAGAAGCTACAGGAACTACGGTGTACATCCAGAACATAAGCCCTCGTGCTATCTTGGGGGAGAAGACTCCAGAAGAAGTCTTCACCAAGAAGAAACCTACAGTTGACCACATAGGGATATTTTGCACTCCAGTGTACGTTCATGTGCCAAAGGAAAAGAAGGCCAAGCTAGAGCCCTCCGGTAAGAAAGGTATATTTGTCAGGTACAATGATTGCTCAAAGGCTTGTCGTGTCTATATACCTGGACAGAGGTACATTGAAGTAAACAAAGATGTGATCTTTCATGAGGAAGTTGTGTTTTGTAAAACACTAGAGCTTTCAACAGAAGATGAATTTTCTCCACTTGAGTTTCCAAATTCAGAAATTCAGAGGGAGGAAGAGGAATTTGTGCACCTGAGGACACTGAAAGTCCACCAGAAGGAGAACTATTTGGTACCGAGAGACGGTACAAGAAGGCAATAAGCATATAGCTCCTCCTGGGACTTTCAGAGAAAGCATAAGGCCACAGAAGTACTCAGGTCTTATGAGCCAGGTTATCAGTGCAGAACCTTCATCATACGAAGAAGCAGCAAGTAAACAGGTATGGGTTGATGCCATGATTGAAGAGTACAGTTTAATCATGAAGAATGATGTGTAGGAAGTTGGTCCCAGACTAACAAGAAAGTTAATAGTGACTTCCAGATGGCTTAATAAAATCAAGCATGCTGCAAATGGCAATGTGGACAAGTATAAAGCCAAATTCGTAGCTCCTGGCTTCACTCAGAAAGAAGGCATTAACTATGATGAGACATTTGCTCCTGTTTCCAGGTATATTACCATTAGAACCATCATTTCACTTGCTGCAGTATTCGGATGGAAGTTACATCAGATGGATGTAAACACTGCCTTCCTCAATGGCAAGATTGAGGAGGAAGTCTATATTGAACAACCTGAAGGCTTTGTGACTCATGGTAAGAAGACCCATGTATGTAAACTGAAGAAAGCCTTGTATGGAAAGAAACAGGCTCCAAGAGTCTGGTATGCCAGGATAGATGGATTTCTCCATAGCTTGGGGTTTTCCAAGAGTACAGTTGATTCTAACTTGTTCTTCAAGGTTGTTCATAATCATGTCTTGATACTTGTTCTATATGCAAATGACTTGTTTCTTATAGGTGATGAACAGTTGATAGAATAGTGTAAGAGGGAGCTTGCCTCTGAATTCGAGATGAAAGATCTTGGATTGATGCATTAATTCCTTGGCTTAGAGGTCTGGCGAAAGCCATGCAAGATCTTCTTGACACAAGGAAAGTATGCAGTGGATATCTTGCAGAGATTTGGGATGCAGGACTGCAAGTCCATGAGCGTACCCATGACTACCAACTTGACAGTTGCGGGACTCGGCCACCAGTTCAGAGAGTGTGGACTCTACTCTGTACAGACAGCTTATTGGATCCCTAATGTATCTTGTGCATACGAGACCAGACATCTGTTACACAGTGAATGCACTGAGTCAGTTCATGTTTGATCCGAAGCACATACACTCGGTAGTTGCCAAACATGTACTCAGATATGAGTGAGGTACTATCACTTATGGGCTGAGGTATACTTCCAGCAATGGAGTATTGTTATCTGGATATGCAGATTCAGATTGGGCTGGTAGTGCAGTAGATCGGAAAAGTACCTCTGGTTGTTGCTTCAATATGGGATCAACAATGATCTCTTGGTCCAGCAGGAAACAGGGTTCCATAGCTCAAAGTACAACTGAGGCAAAGTATATCGCTGCAAGCGATGCCTGCAAGGAAGCAGTTTGGCGCAAAAAACTTATATCGGATTTGTTTGAGCGAAAGCTTGACTCAACGATCATCCATTGCGATAATCAGAGTTGCATAAAGCTTTCGGAGAACCCAGTGTTTCATGATAGATCGAAACACGTTGAAATGAGGTATCATTTCATCAGAGACCTAGTGCAGAGAGGTGCTCTAAAGTTGCAGTACATTCGTACCGATGAACAGATCGCAGATATCTTGACCAAGCCTCTGACAACATCAAAGTTCGTGTACTTTCATGACAAGCATGGCATGGCAAAGAATGCCTCTCTCGCTGAGAGGGAGTGTTGATTTTTCTAAGCAGCATCGAGAGCCATTCTCTTAGCAAAATGGGGACACCTGATCCATGACCACGGTGTGGACTCAACCTAGAGTTGAGTGATCATTCTGATGAATAATGATATTTGGTCCTTGACCATGACATGGACCTAGCTCTGTACTAGGGGGACTCAACCTTGGGTTGAGAGACCATTCTATTGAATGGTAGACATCTGGTCCGGGACCACAATGTGGACCAGTCTAGTACTGGTAGACTCACCCTAGTTCTGAGTAGCCATTCTTTTGAATGGAGGCACCTGGTCAGTTACCAGGACTCAACCCGAGGCTGAGGGACATTCTATTAGAGGGTGGAGGCGCTTGGTCTGTTACCAAGTATTTGACTTATTGTCAAATTATGCAGCCTATGGCTAAGGCATTTGGTCTGTTACCAAGAAGACACTATAAGCCCTAGACTGGGTCTAGGCATGTGTAACACTCTAACCCTTTATCAATGGGTTTTGCGATTTTCTCCAAGGCTTAGCTACCCTTGGTTATGTTAGAGTTTGTGCAACTTCAGAAGCTATTCTTAGTGACCTCCTTCGGAAGTTGAACTTGTTGTAATCATTCATCTAAACCCTAGAAAGAACAATGTATTCATTGGGGTGAAAAGCCAGCACTAAAAGAGTAAAAGTCGGCCCCAGTTAATTTCTGGGTGGGAAAACAGTGTAAATAGGAGGCGCCCCTCCTCATTATTACACACAACAACAGCATAGCACCACAAGTGAAGTGCACAGTTTCTAGCAGAGTGCAGCTACACAGCAGCTCAGAGAAGTTCGCATACACTTTAGAAGAAAATTGTTTTCAGGGTATCAATCTTTGGAAAGCATTTCCATATTCTTTCTTTTCTTTCTTCATTGTACTCTGATCTCATAATTATTATCTCTAGACGAAGGTTGTTGGGTTTTCTCCCAATTGGGCTTCCCAGGTGAAAAATACTTGTGTTATTGTTTCGTGCTTTGTCTATCTTCTAGTGATCCTATTGATAAATGCAATTAAGATATACTACTATAATATTAAAGAAAATCTAGCATAGCAACAGAGCATAACTAAAAGAAGCCATTGTCGGAACTCTGTCGGCAACCGTCGAAACTAGGGTTTCATCTTTTAAGGTCTTCACTCAACCTTTTGGCAGAAAAAGAGCCTTGGGAATTTCTCTCTAAGGAGGGCGCATCTTTTGGTTAAGACAGAATTCAATTCTGAGAAGTTTCAATTTTGACCTAATTCTACAGCTGCATCAGAGGTTTGGGTTTCGAGTTTTGACCTACTTCCTTCACAATTTTGGCTCGACTCTACCTCTACTCAACTCGCCTCTCTAAGGCGCATTTATCTGTGGAGTCAGCTTTCCAAAACTCCAACCTTCAATTTTGACCTAGTCTCTGCTAGGGTCTCAGATCCAGATCTGCAGTTAAGATTATCAACATGAAGGTTGAAGATCGTTTGGAAGGGGCTTCCAATTTCATCCCCTGGAAGTCTAGGGTTCTTCTAATAGAAGAAAATGACCTATTACAGTTTGTAAAGGCAAAGGTCCCAGAACCAGAAGCCGAAGAAGACAAACCTCGCTGGAGAAAGGATGATGCTAGAGCAAGGAGGATTTTAGTGGACTCAGTGAGAGATCACTTGGTTCCTCAGATCTCAGAAAAGTCGACAACGAGAAAGATGTTCAAAACCCTAAAGAATCTATTTGAAGACAGTAGCATCAATATGACTCTCACATTGAGGAATCAACTATCGAATATGAAGATGACGAAGTCCAAGAACATTGCCTCATATTTCATGAGGATCACCGAGCTCCAGGACAAGGTAAAGTCCAGTGGAGACAATCTTGAAGAAAAGGATCTTGTCATTACCACCTTAAATGGTCTCCCACCATCTTGGGATTCTTTCATCCAAACTATAAGTGGTCGAACCAAGTTGCCCGAATTTGATAAACTATGGGCAAATTGCAATCAGGAAGAAACCAGAATTGCAGCACGCCAAAGACTTCATGGTGCTCAACTTGAAGAAAATCAAGCATTCGTATCTCATACCAAGAAAGGGAAGGGAAGGGGAAGAAGGCCGTACATTCACAAGCATCGAGATAAGAAATCAAGTCCTCCCCCAGATCAGAACAAACAAAAGAAGGATCTATCTCAGATCCAATGCTACAGGTGCAAGAAATACGGCCATTATGCTAGTAGCTGTCAAAGTTCTCACAAAATGAAGCATGAAGCTTCAACTGTTGATGTAGAGCAAGATCATCATCACAAGAAACAAACGAATGAAGATCATACAGAATTCTTCTTCATATCAGCTTTATCAGGTACGGTTCACACAACTAGTGATACTTGGCTCATAGATAGTGGTGCATCTAGACACATGACAAGATATAAAGACAATCTCTCAGAAGTAGTTGAGAAAGAATCCCGTCTCCGTGTTGTACTTGGAGATGATGCCAACTACACTGTGAAGGGATGTGGGGCTACCTCCCTTCAGCTAGAGACTAATGATACTCTACACTTAAGTGATGTGCTCTATGTACCTGGTATGAAAACAAATCTTGTTTCCATCTCAGCCTTAGAAGACAAAGGATATAAAGTAGCATTTTTAGATGGAAAAGTACTTGCTTGGCAGAAGAACTCAAGCATGGATACAACCAAAGTAATTGGTATCAAAGAGGAGAGCTTGTATCAACTTAACACTCTACCAATCCAAGCCCTAGTCCATGACTCTGCAAATATGAGTGAGCTATGGCACAGAAGACTAGCTCATCTAAATTATAGAGCTCTCCCAGCAGTGAAGAACATAGTTACAGGTAGACCATGATGGAACATGTAGAGGATGTGCACTTGGCAAGAATATCAAGAAATCCTTCCCTGATAGTGAGAGCAGATCCAAAGAAACCTTGGATCTAGTGGACTCCGAATTGTGTGGCCCAATGACAGTTGCCTCATTGCGAGGATATCATTACTATGTGACCTTCATTGATGACTACTCACGGAAGACTTGGATCTACTTTCTTAAGACCAAGGAATCCGAGGAAGTACTCAGTAAATTCAAGGAGTTCAAAGCACAAGTCGAGAATTTGTCAAGGAAGAAGATCAAGTTTCTAAGATTAGGTAATGGTGGCAAATATACCTCTACGGAATTCAATGATTTCTGCAGAGAAGCAGGAATTAAGAGGGAGCTTATAGTTCCCTACAATCCCCAGCAAAACGAGGATGCTGAAAAAAAGAACAGAACAATTGTGGAGGTAGCCAAAGACATGATTCATAACCAGAGTCTAAGCATGTTCTTAAGGGCAGAACCATCAACATGATCTTACACCATTCAGACCTCCAAAGCCTTAACTTTTATTCAAAATCAGAAAAAATAATGATCATTACAATAGCAGAGGTTACTTGCTTCATGTAAATTGCAGAGCAAGGGCCTTGCTTATATAGAAAAATAGAGAAGAAGAGGGTGGTGCATTCACCAACTTCGCACGAGCTTGTAAAATGGAAACAATTTAAAACAAACATGACTCGTTCCAAAACCAAAACCCATCCCATTCCACTTTACATCTGCTCTTTCCATAAATTTCCTGGAAAATCCCCCCTCCTTAAGGAAGTGCGCCCCCTTCAATTGGCAATGTCATGTTGCCTCTTACGCATGAGAGAAATGCTACAACATGTTTCGGGAAGGTCAAGAATATTTCCAAATAGCTTTGCCAACTCAGAAAAAATTATTTTCGGCATGTTTTTTTACTTTTTGGAAATTGTCGAATTCTTTTATTTCCTCATTTTTTTTGTCTTTTTTTAGTTTTTTCATTAAAAGTTAATGAAGTGAAAAATGAATCACTTAAAAACTTAGGAAACTGGGTCTAGGGGTTAAGTGGGAGCTCTGAGTAAGAAAATGAGCACCCCCATGGCAAATTCTACTCCTAGGCCACACTTTTATGCACTTTTGAATATTTTTAATTAACTTATTAAAAATAAGCCTAGAAAAACATAAAATTTTATAATTTCCGAAAATTAAATTAAAAAAAACCTATGGGGGACTTAATACATGTTCATATGACTCAAAAACAATGATTAGAATGGTAATATACATTGACACATAGGTTTTAATAACCTCCCAAGGTCTAACTACCAAGATATTTACTATAGCTTTGGAGGAGCGGGTGAAAAACTCGAAATTATAAGTCATTAAAAAACGTCGTATAATTCTCAAGGAAAAAACACCCTAGAGTAAAGTATTGATGACTAGGTCTTAGTAAAGCCAAACCTTTTACATAATTTCATCATGCAAAGTCATTTATTACAATTTCCCCGCAAGGTATGTACATGTAAAAAAATAAAAAATAAAAAGGGCCATTGATTGGTCTGATGAACTTCTAAACACATGATGAACAATTGATTTGTTCGTCTTTTATTGCTCACTGGAAATCCACCTAACTGCAACTTAGTGGATAACAAACAGTTGATAGAACAGTGTAAGAGGGAGCTTACCTCTGAATTCGAGATGAAAGATCTTGGATTGATGCACTACTTCCTTGGCTTAGAGGTCTGGCAAAAACCAGGCTAGATCTTCCAAACACAAGGAAAGTATGCAATGGATATCTTGCAGAGATTTGGGATGCAGGACTACAAATCCATGAGCGTACCCATGACTACCAACTCAACAAAGTTGCGGGCCTCAAACACCAATTCACAGAGTGTGGACTCTACTCTGTACAGACAGCTTATTAGATCCCTAATGTATCTTGTGCATACGAGACCAGACAGCTATTACACAGTGAATGCACTGAGTCAATTCATGTCCGATCCAAAGCACATACACTTGGTAGCTGCCAAACATATACTCAGATATATGGGAGGTACTATCACTTATGAGCTCAGGTATACTTCCAGCAGTGGAGTATTGTTATCTAGATATGCAGATTCAAATTGGGCTGGCAGTGCAGTAGATCGAAAAAGTACCTCTGGTTACTACTTCAGTCTGGGATCAGCAATGATCTCTTGGTCCAGCAGGAAGCAGGGTTCCATAGCTCAGAGAACAACAGAGGCAGAGTATATTGCTACAAGTGATGCATGTAAAGAAGCAGTTTGGCTCAAAAAACATATATCGGATCTGTTCGAGGGAAAGCTTGACTCAACGATCATTCATTGCGATAATCAGAGTTGCATAAAGCTTTCGGAGAACCCAGTGTTTCACAATAGATCGAAACACATTGAAATGAGGTATCATTTCATTAGAGACCTAGTGCAAAGAGGTGCTCTAAAGTTGCAGTACATTCGTACAGATGAACAGATCGCAGATGTATTGGCCAAGCCCATCAAAGTTTGCGTACTTTTGTGACAAGCTTAGCATGGCAGAGAACGGCTCTCTCGCTAAGAGGGAGTGTTGATTTTTCTGAGCAACATCAAGAGCCATTCTCCTAACCTGGTCCGGGAGCACGATGTGGACCAGTCAAATACTGGTAGACTCGGCCTAGTTCTTAGTAGCCATTCTTTTGAATGGAGGCACCTTGTCAATTACTTGGACTCAACCCGGGGCTGAGGGCCATTCTCTTGGAGAATGGAGGCACTTGGTCTGTTACCAAGTATTTGACCTGGTGTCAAATTATGCAGCCTATGGCTAAGGCACCTGGTCTGTTACCAGGAAGACACTATAAGCCCTAGACTGGGTCTAAGCATGTGTAACACTCTGACCCTTGATCAGTGGGCTTTGAGATCTTCTCCAAGGCTTAGCTACCCTTGGTTAAGACACCCTAGTACCCGTTCTTGGTGTCACACAGAGTGTGAGATAAAAGCATTAGTAATTCTCTCTGTTTATGATGATGTACTTTGAGTGGTGATGAAAGACTTTGAGTGGTGATGAAAGACCACGTTGACCAAAGGGGCACTTAAAGAAGGCTAAAGCAAAGGTCAAAAATACATGAAGACCCTTAGTACCACTAACGTGTAAAAGTGAAAGTGCAAAGAGACCTTTAGTACCACTATAGGCAAAAGTCAAAATTAGAAAAGAATAAAATATTATTATTTTAAGATTTCTAAATTTGGTTCACTTACAGGTGACCCAAAGGATATAAAAGAAGATCAATCCATTTCATTATTACACACACTTGCTCTCAGAGGTACAGCTGCTCCATTAGAAGATCTCAAAGGTTTTGAAGAAGAAGATTTTATGATTATGCCCTAGCATGGATGAGTCTAGCTAGGACATTATCATCTATTTGAAGACAAACCCTAAGCTAGGGTTTTGAATAGTTGCAAGTTCTCTTCAGTCTTTCGCTAGGGTTTCTACACTGACCCTCTTTCTCAGATCCGGGCAACAGCTAAAACCTCTCGGGCATATCTCCTTCTCTCACGGGCAGCCCTCTTCTCTTCATGAGCTGCCATTGTCTTCTCACGGGCAGTTGTTTGAGGGCTCGACCCTCTCCTCTCTCACCCACGGGCAGCAGAACCGTTAGGGTTTGGCTGTCTGCCAACCCTCGGGCAGCATACCCGTAAGGGTTGGCCTTCGACCAACCCTCGGGCTGCATACCTATGAGGATTTGGCCTACGACCAACACTCGAGTAGCCTTCAGGGTAGCCCGTGAGTGCTGCGGGCTGTAGCAGACTGCTGCATCAGCTGCTAATAGACCCTGGGCTACCACAAACCTGCCCAGCAGCTTTCGGAAAGCAGATATGGGCCACGGGCAGCGGGCAACTGTAGCAAATAGGTACGGTCGGGTAGAGGTACGGGCAGCAGGGTAGAGTAGGACAGTACAGAGCAGGTACAAGTACAAGCAGGTACAGCAGTTACGGGTAGCTTGCAAATTGTTGGGCAAGAGAGAGAAATTATGGTCACTAACCCTAATTTGGAAAAATCCCTAATTGGACATTTTTCTGTGAAAGTGGAAATTTGATCTTCTTTAATTGTGGTTTAACCCTGTTGGGGTTTGTGGAATTTTTTGAAGAATTTCAGTCATCTCATTTAGGAGATGAATTACTAATGCTTTTGGCGTTTTTGTCCTTCAAAGGTTTCCCTAGTGAAAAATCTTGTGTTCAATGTGTTGATGTGATTGATGTTGTTTACTGTGCTTATCAATTTTTTATGTTAGTCTCCAAATTTTAAAAGTATCATGCTAATGCTAAAAATTCAACATGGTATTAGAGCTTAGCATGTGAAGACACGATAAAGGGACATTGTTGTTGTCTTCCTAGACCTTGGGATACGTTTTGTAGACTTACCATTTGACTAAGTGGTAGAGACGGTCGTCAATATCTTTAGACCGGAGGAGAAGCTACAAGGTTCAGCCAACTACAACTCCTGGAAGGCCAAGTTTACAGTGATTCTAGAAGAGAATGACTTAGACGACATTGTGTTTAATGTTAGTGAAGAGCCAACATCTAATGCTGGCAGACTTTGCTTACAAGAAGAAGCAGGCTATGGCTAGAAGGATCATTTATGCTTCTGTCAAGAAGCACCTTCTCCTGATGATGAGATTCTGAAAGAAGATGATATGTTGGAGCCCCAAGAAGCTCCCCACATGAATATCTCTCAAAAGAGAAAGCCAGCTTGGGCCTGTGAAATTATTCAAGATGTACAGAGGTATGGTGCTCCAGAAGGCTCCTCGAGACAGAGCAAGAAGCCAAAGCCATTTTTTAATTATGTGGCTTTGATGTGTGATCTTGTTTTGAAGCAGTCGTTCAAAAGAAAGAATGGGTAGAAGCCATGACAGAAGAATACCAATCCATAATGAAGAATGATGTGTCGGATGTAGTTCCCAAACCAGAAGGTAAAAGTGTGGTATCTTCCAAATGGATATACAAGATAAAACATGCAGCCGATGCAAGTATTGAAAGCCAAATTTGTGGCTCATGGATTTTCTCAAAAAGTAGGAATCAATTATGAAGAGAGGTTTGCTCCCATAGCAAGGTACACTTCTATTAGAACCATCATGGCACTTGCAGCCAAGACAAAATGGAAGTTACACCAGATGGATGTGAAAACAGCCTTTCTAAATGGTGTTATTGAAGAAGAAGTGTACATAGAATAGCCATAAGGTTTTGAAGTTGAAGACAGAAAGACACATGTCTGAAAGTTGAAGAAGGCTCTGTATGGGTTAAAGCAAGCTCCAAGAGCTTGGTATGGAAGAATCGATAGTTTTCTTACGAGCTTGGGCTTTACCAAAAGTAAAGTTGATGCTAACCTTTACCTCAAGGTTATGAATGATGAACCTGTCATATTGTTGTTGTACGTGGATGATTTATTCCTAACAGGTAATGAGAAGCAAATCTAAGAGCGTAAGAAGAAGCTCGCTGCAGAATTTGAGATGAAAGACCTTGGCCTGATGCACTATTTTCTAGGTCTTGAAGTATGGCAAAGCCCAGAAGGAATCTTCCTTAACCAAGGGAAGTATGTAGTAGAAATCCTGAAAAGGTTTGATATGTTGGAATATAAAGCCATGGCCACACCCATGGATACAAATTTGAAGTTGTTGGTTGATGCTTCGACATAGTTGCTGGATGTGACACTATACATACAGATTATTGGTTCATTGATGTATATGATGAATACCCGGCCAGATATATGCTTTGTTGTGAACACCTTGAGTCAATATCTGGTTGAGCACAGACATGTTCACCTGGTAGCTACAAAGCATGTGATGAGGTACCTAAAAGGTGCGGTAGACTATGGTCTCAGTTATACTAGAGATCATGACTTCAGACTGTACAGTTATACAGATTTATATTGGGCAGGAAGTGTCTCAGACAGAAAGAGCACTTCAGGTGGATGTTTCAACCTGGGGTCATCCATGATCTCATGGATAAGCAAGAAGCAGTCCAGTGTTGCTCTCAACACTGTAGAAGCGAAATATATTGCAACCTATTCTGCCAGTTGTGAAGCCATACGGCTTCGAAAGTTGTTATCAGGACTATTTGATCTGGAGATGGATGCCACTATGATTCTATGTGATAACCAAAGTTGCATGAAGATGACAGAGAACCCCATGTTCCACGATAAGACAAAGCACATAGAAATCCTATATTTCTACATTCGTGACATGGTGCAGAAGGGAGTTGTAAAGCTCCAATATGTGAGCACAAATGAGCAAGTCGAAAATATGTTGACTAAACCTCTGTCTCGTGTGAAGTTTGAACACTTCTAAGACAAGCTTGGTCTTGTCCGTAAGGACTTCCCTCGAAAGGGGGAGTATTGTTGATGATACTATGGTATCCTAATCACAACACGTAGCTCAGTTGGGATTAATCATCCTTAGACTTGATCCCGTAATTGTGAAAGGAAGGATCGTCTTAAATGTTGATCTTTAGACTTGATCCCATAATTCTGAAAGGAAGGATCGTCTAAGATGTTGGTTGGTGGACTTAATCTTGTAATTCTGAAAGGAAGGATCATCCATGTTGGACTTGATCCTGTAATTTCGAAAGGAAGGATCGTCCTAGTACCTGTGCACGTATGTGTTAGCTGTGATCAGTATTGGTGGCTCCGTAAAGACTTGATCCCGTAATTCCGAAAGGAAGGATCGTCTGAGCGCCACAGATGTGTTGGACTTAACCCCATAATTCCGAAAGGAAGGATTGTCCGTGATCCAGTAATCTTGAGAGGAAGGATCATGTTGGTTGTTGATACACCTGTCTCATTCTGTTGTCATAGATGATGTTGCTCCAACCTTGAGTTGTTGATGATGATGTTGTTATACCTGTCACATATGGATGTTATTCCAGCTTCATGCTGATGAGCCAACCTCGTGTTGTTGTTGTTGTTGATGTATCAATTTTTATGCTAATGTGATGATGATGAGACTTCAACTCTGTACTGAAGATGATGATGATGTTCCAACTCTGTGCCTCTGTGCTGCATATGATGGTGTTCCAGCTTCATGCTTCAGATGATGATGCTCCAGCTCTATGCTGCAGATGATGATGTTCTAGCTCCGTACTGATGATGATGATGTTCCAACTCCGTACCGATGATGATGATGTTCTAGCAAGTTGTTCCAGTTGTTGATATTGATGTTGTTTAAAACTTTCGATGATCTATAGATGTACCAGACAATATCCCCAATGATGTTGTCGATGATGCCTCCTCCTCCTCCCTCCTTTCGGTGATGTTGTGTAAAGCCACACCAGGTGTTGTTGTTGTCAGTAGAATACCCTTCTTGTTAAGGGGGAGTGTTGAAATAATGTAATTTCGAAGAATATTCTACTTTTACATTACATTATTATTATTATTCCTCCTTCGGAAGATGTCATTAATGTAAAAGGTCATATAAAATCCATGAGGTAAATCCTCCGTTGTAAGTCGAGTCAATAGTACCCAGAAGAGTCTAATATAAATATTATTTTGAGTTTTTCCTAGGTAGGTTGGCTCAGTTAGGTTAAAAGGTCAAGTCAAAGTTGAGTATAAATAGGGAGGCGCCCTCCCTCATTTGGACACACAACTCACTCAAGCATTGTGCAAGAGAGAGAAAGAGGAAGCATAGCGAAGGAGGAGGAGAAGTGTTTTTGGCTCTTGTGTTAGGGTTTTCTCTCTCTCTCTCTCTCTCTCTCTCTCTCTCTCTTATGAGACCTTGTTCTTTGGGCATTGTACTTTGGTAATCTATATTGAGGAAGTTTTGTTGGATTTTCTTCTACTCGTGGGTTTCCTAGGATAAATTGCTGTGTACCTTGTGATTGTGTATCTTTCAGATCCTCTTTATGCTGTTATTGTGAAAATGTATTAAATGCTCATGAAGTTAAGAATTAAGCTGTAACAACATATAAACTTTACATCAAAGAGGCCCAAGGTATCCTATAAAAATGCCACTCCTATTTGCACAGCATCCAAAGAAGGTGTTGATGGCATAGGGAGCCTTCTCACCTCGAAGTTCAATGCTCGAGCTCTCCTAGTGGGCCCCTCTAAAGTTTTAAGTTTTAACTATACAACTTCCTCAAACTCCACCCTGATGGATATGTTGCTCGTCCCCTTTCACAGAAACCAACAAGAGTTTCATGATGGATCTCAGGCTTCAGCTTCTTGTTTAAAGAATGGCCCGTTGGGAACGAAATTCATCGTTCTTATTCTTGGGATGAAAGATTTCTGCATGGAGGGAATCCCCTAGAGAGTGAATAGATTCCTAATTCTTGGTATCCTTGAACTATTGTTTTAAGATCAATCTCTTAGATTCAATTTCCACTACTATATTTGTAAGTTTACAGACCTTTATCTGCAATGCCAAGTTAAATGATTCCACTAGTTTCAATCTATTAAACAGCTCTTGAAAATGTTGTTGTTGCCACTATCTCTAGAGTCCTGTTCTCTGAACTAAATTCCCTGAAATTAATTTAGCGCTATCCCAACACAAGGGAGAGGGCATTTCACAATGTAAATAAAAAATTGCTTCTACCCTACTTGCATGTTCTTGTAATAATAACTGCTATAATGTGAAAAATTGTAAGCAAATAACCATAACAATAAAATTTATATTAACTTCTTTCAACTATAAATGAATTCATAAATGGAAGTCAGATTGTTCTCAACATGCAAATTTGGTAAACCCATAATGATGATAAAATTCTTTTCAAAAGACCAAAAAGCCCTATTAATAATAATGGAATTTCAGAAACCAACCTTAGATGAAAAGAGTTAAAAGGTTACCCAACGTAGACACATACATCTGATCTAAATGTCTGTTGGCTAACATGCTCAAATATGGACTTGCGCATCTGCATTCTCCGTTCTTTGTCACCAACATAGCTAAGAACTCTTAGTCTGGGGCAAAACTTAGAAAACTCAGTTGCCCAGCCATCTGTTACGCTTAATGGACACAATACCACTGTCCAATGAAAGTGTTTGTAAGACAAAAGAACAAATTCCATGAAAATAAAATGTAGCATACATAAATAAAGGATAGATCTTTCTGCAGACTATGCATAATTCGTACCTAAATAGAGGGCAACGAGATACTTAAATCCAAATTCACAATCTCTATAGCATTTAATAATAATAAACTGTGTCCACATAAAAGTTTACTATAAGATGTGAAATCTTACAAAATGGCCCTGGGCAGTTTCGTTGAACTTTCAAGTAAGCCAACAAACTTATAGCCTGCAATGTTTTCCCAAGTCCCATCTGCAAATCATTTGTAGCAAGAAGGTAAAATAATATATTAAGATTTATTAATTTACTTGTTACATCTACCAAAATATTAAAAAAAATTAGTAAAAAAAATTGCAAAAATATAAGTACTATTTACATGATTTGGCACTGTGTCAAAGAGGACATAACTTGATCTTGCATTTTAGTTTAGAATCTTTAAAGAATATATAAATGCCACTCAAAACATAAATTTTCTCTCTGTAAAAGTATTTCTTATATTCACATAAAATGATAAATATATGTCAAAGAAAGAAAACATATAGCAAAAGGGTATATACAATAGTATCGACATCCTGTTCCTGAAAGCAACAAGTACCAAAAAAAAATCTGAATAGGTAATAGAATCTAACAAGTAGGCATCTTTGATCAACAGAAATCCTTTTGACAAAATCAGCATAACAAAAGGCAGACAAAGAGTTAACATTGTTCTTAAAAACATATTTGCACCAAAGCTTCCAGAAAATAAACATAGCTGAAATTCTCAAATGACACTAACAGACAAGCAGACTAAGGATCTAGAGTTTCCCAACAAAACTGCATCCCTATACAAACTCCCCTGAAGAACTGCTTTGTCTGAACATGATCCCAACAAGACCTAACAAAAGGACAATCCCAACCTAACTTGTCATCTTCACTCAAAACATAGCTTGTCATGGTCATTAATTTGATGAGCACAAAAGTATCCACCACAGCCTGTCACAAATGTTCCATTGACTAGAGTTATATAATTTCAATTCACAGACTCCATCGATCCTCCTCAAAAATGTACTCCACTAGGTCAACTAAGCCTTGCAAGAACATTGTTGAAGCCCCTGAGTCATCTCCAATTCTCCAAACAGGAATCCAAGTTGCCACCTTCCCTCTAGCGTTAGAAGCCCTCCATGATGTAAAGCACTCATCGTCCCAAGTAGGATGCTCTCCAAACAAGTGGTTCTTCCATGTGGCCATCATGAAGGGCATCCACCAATCAAGCAAGAGAACTCCACTGCCGAAGGGAAGAACACCAAGCTAGCACCATCCTAAAGTCAAGCTTCCATTAAGAAAGCAACCTCAACGATGCACATCCATCATCGACCATTTCTCATGCTCAAATCCATCCCGGAGCTGAACATACACTATTTACCCCAAATCTCATGAAGCACCGCCAAACATGGTGTAAACACTTTTTAAGTAACTCGAAAATCTAACACTCCCTCTTTACAAGGAAGTGTTTACACTTACACCTGTTGCTCCCTCTACTTATCTACCAAATCTGTTGTCAACAAATCAATACTGGCTACAGCCCCGGAATCAATAACTATCATTTGCAACAAATTTGTCATCCATGCTATCATAGCTATTAGCAACTCAACCATCCAATGAATAATGACCATGTTACGAACATAAAATAATCAAATAATTACTAATAATAAATAAATTTAATAAATAATTAATTGTAAACCACATATTATAAGACGTGACTTTTCGCAAAAGTCACCATCCAAAACTAGGCTATTTCTTTCATTGTAATCATCTTACATTTTTTTCAATTTATCAAATTTTGTGGGTTATTTCAGAAATATTGTGTGTTCCAAATTTTGTTCGCTTCAAGTGGTATTAAAACAGTTGCTCTCCTAGCCTGTACTCTCTCCTCTTTGCTGACCTCTCCAAGCTCCACTTCATCTCCACACCTATTGTTCTAGTCCTACTCCTTGTCACTCCCCCAATGCCTTCCCATCTACTCCTTCTACTTCCATCGCACCACCTTTACCCCCTTCCTTACGCACTTGATATTCTCATGCGCTCCATTCCACCGTAGCCCTTCCTCACGAGTTGCGCCCTCCGCTCATCATCCCCAACTGCTCTGCCATCCCCGTCCTCCACCCTTCGCAGCCTTCCTCTCAAGCCTCCCTTTCTATCCCATGTGCCCACACCATGATCCATCCGTGCTTGCACTCCTCTCCATCCATCCTACATCTGTCTCTCCCCCATCATCCTCCCAACTCCATCCTCCCTACTACGCCTATGTTGATGTATTTGTAACTTCGGAAGATATTCTGATGTATATTATCATTGTATGTTGTTGTACCCCCATTGGGGATGTATCTTACCCCTTTACAAGATGTCTAAATTGTGTCTAGACCTTGAGGTACAACCTCCGTTGTAAGTCGGGGCAATAGTCCCCAGTGTAACATCATGTAATATGTAATTGTGGTCTCTCTAGGAGAACTGAGCCCCTTGTGAGATGACATGTAAGCTCGAGTCTTATATTTGGTCAGTGACTTGAAAGAGTATAAATAGGGAGGCGCTCTCCCTCAATTATACACACCTCACAAACTCTCTAAGGCGCATGAGAGAGAGAGACAGTCACGGGAGGAGAGAAAGATAGCTGATGAACATTTCGTATTACTGCTTTTGATCATCTTACTATTCTGAAGAAGTTTGCAGGGTTTTCTCCCTTATGGTTTCCCCAATGAAAATCTTTGTGTCTTGTGTATCTTTTATATCTTATGCATTTTGTTGTACTTGTTATTCTTTCAAATAAAGATCCTAGATAATCTAATCAGATCTTAAGAAAATCTAACATGGTATCAGAGCCTCTCTGAAAGAAGGCACTGTGCAACTGCGGGAACTAGGGCTTCTTAGTTGAAGGTGTTCTCTCCACAAATCATCAAACAAGGAGGCCTAAATTAACTCGCCTCACTAGGGCGAATCTATTGATGGTATCAGTTTTTGAATCAAAGAAATGTCACTGTATAGCCGAAATACAACTGCAATGGCAGGTAATGAAAATTAGGGTTTCATGCCTAAAAACCCTAGAAGACTGAATTTAGTAATCCTAGCACTTACACTGTAACGCAAGATTGGAGAAGGCTCAAAAGTCAAAACTTTTACAGGCCGAAGAGAAATTCATGTTGTACACTGTGTAAAAGTTTCAGCCTCAGATTCGCTATACTTCAGGAGATATGGTTCCTCCAAATCAGGGTTCCATCCTCCTCCAGAATACAGTCATAAACAGGTGACCTAGGGAGATTTGCTATATCTCAGGCTAGGAAGGTCCAAGTGAAATTCTGCAAGATGTTGCAAGTAGGGCACGTACTATAGTTTCTGTGGTACACTTTTCAGACCCAGAATGTGAAACAATGACACATGGAAGTCCGTACAAGTTCGCTATGCTGAACAATCCCCAAAACAGTCACCTTGGGAAACTCCGCATAAGTCCCACTTGGAGAATCCACTTCTGCTCTAGTTTGTGGAGATGGAAAGAGGACATATCAGGCTATCTCAGTGAGAAGTTTCAGAATGTGAGGAGCCAAACCTTCGAAGATACAGCAAAATCAATATCAGTCATTTCTGCAGAAGAAATTGGAAAACTAGGGCTTCCTGTTCCGAGAGCTTCCCTCCACTATTTTCAGAAAAGGAGCACATTGGACAACTCGCCTTGAAGAGGCCCATCTTTCTATCCAATCAAAAGGTTGAAATTCCAAGTTTTGAAAATTAGGGTTTCTCTGACAAACCCTAGACCAGCCAGCTCTAGAACCAGGACGAACACCTCAAATCAGTAAGATCTAAATTTTTGCTATTTACATTTGAGGTTCCCATTTCAAAATGACTAATCACACCCAGTTTGATGACAAGCTTGGTGAAGCTGACAACTTCCAAGTATGGAAGTATAGGACCTCCGTGATCCTTGAAGAAACTAACTTGGATCAGTATTTCAGTAAGGAAGTTCTAAGAGCCAAAGGGAGATGAGGCTAAGGCTAGAGCCAACAGAATCATTGCAGATTCTATTAAAGATCATCTCATCCCTCATGTGTCATCCTTGAAGAAACCAAAAGGAAGTTTTCGATGCTATGACGAAGCAATCAAAGAAGAATAAGAGATTGTTATAACCACCTTGAATGGCCTCCCAAGATCATGGGATTCATTCATTCAAGGAATGTGTGCCAAAGGGAAGTGATTACCTTCAGCAGACTCTAGGAAGAGTGCACACAAGAAGAAGCTTGACTTGTAATAAGAGAAGAGAAGATGGGAGCAACTCAAGATCAAGCTCTCACGATTCAAAGAAGATCCCTCAAGCGATGAGGAATATGAAGGACTCAATTCTTGAAGAACCTCTTATCCATCTTATAGCATTTGGATAAGAAATGATGTTGTTATGAATGAAGAAGATGATGAAGCTAAAGGCTCAAGAAGGAGTCTACCCACGAAACAAATAAAAATAAGTATTCAATTGTCATTTCATGATATTGTTTGGTTATGCTTTTGTTTATATTCAGTTGATGTGTTATGCATGTTTGAGCATTTGCATTTATACTATTGAATTGCACATGATGGGTAAGAAGTCAATGATGTTGTACAACATTCCATTACTACTTATCTAGATTAAAACCTCTTTGCTGGCATATTAGGAGTAGTACACACTCTTGATAACATTAGGGTAGAATGCATCTAGAAGTTATTGTATGTATACATGATATGGATGAATGTTGTAGCATTGGCTAAAATAGTCACATGGCTATGTGACATATATTTGTCACTATTAATATGTTTTGGAAATTATGATATGTTTCTAATCATGCAAATGAACTTGACTTGTAGATTATTCCAAAGAACAAGTAACGACAGTTCAAAAGAGGAACCTAAAGCTTCTCGAGTCAAAGACAGCATAGAGAAAGAAAGAGCTTTAGAAGAATATAAAGAGAACGGTAGATCCACCTCAAGAGATGAAGACCACCTTGGGCACGAGAAATAATCCAAGATGAAGAATAGCATGACGATACTTCCAAAGAAAGAAAGGGGCATCAAACACACTCTAGTTATGTGACACTGTTGAGCAACATCACTGGTGCAGAGCCTTCCAACTATGAAGAAGTAGACAAGAAGAAAGGGAAGGAGACTATGATCAAAGAATACCAGTTCAAGAAGAATGATGTCTAGGATGCGGTGTCGAGACCTGAAGGGAAGTCCGTACTGTCTTCCATATAGATCTACAAGATCCAGCATGCAGTAGATGGCAACATCGTGGGATACAAGGCAAGATTCGTAGCACGAGGCTTCTCGCAGAAAGAAGGCATAGACTACAAAGAGACATTTACACTAGTGACGAGTCAAGTATACGTAGAGCAGCCACTGGGAGATGAGACACATGACAGGCAGACCCATGTGTGCAAATTAAAGAAGGCCTTGTACGAGCTTAGAAGGCACCCATGGGATAGAACATACAGTTACATACGGAGCTTGGAGATCACCTAGAGTGATGAAGATCTTAACCTTTGCTACAATATTGAATATGAAAGCCTATAGAGGATGACAAGCTTATAGATGGGTGCGAGAAGAACTTTTCAACAAAGTTCAAGATAGAGGATCTTGGTATCCAATGACCCTAGATGGATACATAGAATATTAGTATAAGAGGAAGCTACTTGTCACTTCATTACAGAATGTTTCAATACATAGAGTACGAAAGGCAGAAGGAGAATGATGCTCCGCTTTCGAGGGAGTGACTGCAGAAGATCCTGAGGTTCAACATGGTACGACAGGATGGACAAATTACTGATGGCTCTAGGATCTACTGGGAGTAAAGCGGTTTCCAACCTTTACTTCAAGGTTGAAGGCGAAAGACCAGTGATGCTCCTGTTATATGTCAATGACCTGTTCTTGACAGGAAAAGAGGAACTCATTAAAGATGCAAGAAAGAGACTTGATGCCGAGTTCGAGATGAAGGACTTGGGTATGATGCACTACTTTCTAGGCATGGAGGTGTGGCAGAGTGTGGATGGAATCTCCCTTGGACAAGGGAAGTATACTGTGGAGATCCTGAAGAGGTTCGGGATGATGGACTGCAAGGCCATGGCAACACCTATGGCATCTAACCTTGAAGCTATTGAGTGATGCTTCATCAGAGACGGTTGATGCCACGATGTATCGTCAGATGATTTATTCATTGATGTGCCTGATGAATACAAGACCAGACACATGTTTTGCTATGAACGACCTGAGCGAGTTCCTGACGGATCCAAGACATGCTCACCTGGTTGCAAAACATGCAGTGAGGTACCTGAAGGGTACAGTTGAGTATGGGCTCAAGTATGATACGAATCATAAGACTAACCTACACGGTTATGTTGATTCGGATTGGTAGCGCCACTAAGAAGAAGAGCACCTTGGGTTGCTTCTTCGGTCTGAGATCTAGTATGGGCTACTGGTTTGGCAAGATGCAGTCCTGCATGGTGCTGAGTACAGCCGAGGCAAAATATGTTGCCACTTGCTCGGCTATTTATTAGAGAGGAGCAGTGAAGGTCCAGTATGTGATCCAGATCGAGATCTCTCGAAAGAGGGAGTGATGAGTTCTAGTATAGCCGGTGAGACAAGTTGTCTAAGCATAAAATCCTAGCGAAGCTCGTAGGTTGCTCAGACGTAATAAGTCATGTAGGTTGTCCTCAAATGTAATCAGTCTTGGCGAAGCTCGCAGGTTATCCTTGGAAGTAATCAGTCCTGATGTGATTCTATGCTAGAAATGGCCAGAATGAAGTTTGAATACTTCAGAGAGAAGCTTGGTGTACTTCTAATAGAGATCCCTTCCAAGGGGAAGTGATGAGTCTGGAAGACGCAGATACACATAAGATTTTCCGACATGGTGGCAGGCTGGGCCTCCCATGGTCGTTGATGTAAGTCTTGAGCCTTTCCGACATGGTGGCAGGCTGGGCCTCCCATGGTCATTGATGTAAGTGCTGAGAGCCTTTCCGACATGGTGGCAGGTTGGGCCTCCGATGGTCGTTGATATAAGTGTTGTGTTATGTGTATATGGGTTGTGCTCTGTGTGACGATGAGATGATCTGAAGATGATGAGGTAATAGTAGGGTACACAGGTGTTGCAAGCATGTAATCAGTCCTGAGATGCTCCTTCAAGTTTTGCAGTGGCATATAATCAGTCCTGGGAGATCTTGCAGGTTTTGCAAGAGGCATATAATAAGTCTTGAGATGTACCTATTTGATGGCTTGCTCGCATAGATGATGAAGACCTGGCAGAGGACTAGACCTTCATCCAGCATGAAAAAGGGTTGGCACTGTAGATGAAGACCTGGCAGAGGACTAGGCCTACATCCAACATGATAAAGGGCTGGCACTGTAGATGAAGACTTGGCAGAGGGCTAGGCCTACATCCAGCATGAAAAAGGGTTGGCACTATAGATGAAGCCCTGGCAGAGGGCTAGGCCTACATCTAGTACGAAAAAGGGCTAGCACTGTAGATGAAGACCTGGCAGAGGACTAGACCTACATCCAGCATGAAAAAGGGTTGGCACTATAGATGAAGACCTGGCAAAGGGCTAGGCCTACATCCAGCATGAAAAATGGTTGGCACTGTAGATGAAGACCTAACAAAGGACTAGGCCTACATCCAGCATGAAAAAGGGTTGGCACTATAGATGAAGACCTGGCAAAGGGCTAGGCCTACATCCAGCATGAAAAATGGTTGGCACTGTAGATGAAGACCTGGCAGAGGACTAGGCCTACATCCAACATGAAAAAGGGTTGGCACTGTAGATGAAGACCTAGCAAAGGGCTAGGCCTACATCCAGCATTAAAAAGGGCTGGCACTGTAGATGAAGACCTGGCAGAGGACTAGGCCTACATCCAACATGAAAAAGGGATGGCACTATAGAAACTTCTGATGACAAATAGTATGGGACGATGATCAAATTATAAGAAGATGATGGCAGCAGCTATGATGAAGACTCTATGACTCCGTGATGATGATGATGCAATGACGACCTGACCAAATGTGTTGATGACTGTGTAGAGAGAGAATACCTTCCTAGTTAAGAGGGAGTGTTGATGTATTTGTAACTTCAAAAGATATTCTGATGTATTATCATTGTATGTTGGTGTACCCCATTGGGGATGTGTGTTACCCCTTTACGGGATGTCTAAATTGTGTCTAGACCTTGAGGTACAACCTTCGTTGTAAGTCGAGGCAATAATCCCCTGTGTAACATCATGTAGTATGTAATTGTGGTCTCTCTAGGAGAAGTGGGCCCCTTGTGAGATGACATGTAGGCTCGAGTCTTATATTTGGTGAGTGACTTGAAAGGGTATAAATAGGGAGGCGCTCTCCCTCATTTATACACAGCTCACACACTCTCCAAGGCACATGAGAGAGAGAGACAGTCAGAGGAGGAGAGAAAGATGTTGAACATTTCTTATTACTGCTTTTGATCATCTTACTATTCTGAAGAAGTTTGCAGGGTTTTCTCCTTTATGGTTTCCCCAATGAAAATCTTTGTGTCTTGTGTATCTTTTATATCTTATGCATGTTGTTGTACTAGTTATTCTTTCAGATAAAGATCCTAGATAATCTAATCAGATCTTAAGAAAATCTAACAGCCTACACCCTTCAGTCACCACCTCTCACCTGCTCACACGCCCACCTCCACCACCTCTCCTTTGCTCGCACCTCCTTCATGCTCACGCTGCACCCTTCAACCTTCCATTTCCATGAAGAATCCCTTCAAACCCTAAATTTTTTCATTCAATTTTTATAATAATAGTATAATAACTATTATTATAAATTTTCGTTAATTCTTTTAATAATACATATTATTAATAATATTAATATTATAATACAAATATACAAATTACTATTAAATATAATTATTATTATATTTCAATTTAGTCTTGACAAGCAAAAATTCCAGCATGCACAAGAACTATGTCGGAAATGAAGGATCGGTTGGAAAAATTGGAACAAAACCAGCCCGAGAGACTAAAACTCTCGAAGGTATAAACTCAAGACTGAATCAAATAGAAGTTAAACTACACAAGCGAAATGAAGAATTGACAAACACTGTGAAATATGAAGTCAACAAAGTTGTAGCATGGGAGATGGAGGAAGTAAGAAGAGAAATAAGATCAAGCTTAGAAGATGAACTACATTAAATCATGCAGTACCTCGAGGTAGAGATGCCGCTAAAAATGGTAATTCTCTAAGGAGAAACCAGTCATCCCCCAATTCAACAAACACAAATAATCATAAATCAAATTCTTTCGAAGGGGAAACCCCACAAGAAGATACAGATCACAAACATTTTTCAACCTCAGACCACCCAATCCCAAGACCAATGCAACCAATGGGTGGATATCAAATAAAGCCCAAATTAGAGCTACCCAAGTTTGATGGCGCAATGAAGCAAAGCGTGGCATGGATCAATAAAGCCGAAGAATTCTTTTGCATACTCCAAATCCTATTGGATGATGAGAGGATAAAATATGCTTCCCTGCAACTAGACAGCCAAGCCTACAATTGGTATATGTGGTGAAAGATTATGACAAAAAAAGGTGTTCACAACTGGAACACATTCAAGAATGATTTCTTTAAGAGATTTGAAGATATAAAGGAGAAAAAAAATTTCGCAAAAATCACCAGATTGCAACAGAAAGGTGATGTGGATGAATACACCTCCGAATGGGAAGAATTAGCGACACGAATACTGAAACTAACGGACAGTCAACGACTCCAAACATATGTGCATGGGCTCAAGCCATACATTATAGATGAGCTAGAATTATACAATGTCTGAAACCTAGATAAGGCCAGATGTAAGGCAAAATTTATTGAAGAGAAGTTTAAAAAATCAAGACAAGGGGACCTTGACAAGAGTTATTTACGATAGCAAGAAACACAATGCAGATATTGCGGAGATAGTTGGTCACCAGGTCATCAATGCAAAAATCCTCAATCATACAACTATGAAGCTGAAAAAAGTTCAAAAACGTCCACTAGACGCTTCACCAATGACAGGAAAAAGAAGAAAAATACTTGTCGTCGATGTGGTGAAGATTGGGTCCCAAGCCATAAATGCAGAACTTATCACACAACACACTACAAAGTTATAAATGGCAAAGAAGTATAGGTCCCTGGGAAAGAAGATACATCCGATTCAAATGCTGTTGATTTTTGTACCTAGTCAGGAGTTCCCTAAGTGACTTTATTTTGCCTGAGTCACTTAAGACGGAAAATGTGACCCTCACATTAAAGTCACTTAAATGTGACTTTATGACTAAAGTCACTTTTTATAAAGTGAGTAAGTGAGTGAATTTATTTATGAGAAATAAATAAATGTGAATTTCACTCTCACTGTGAAATTATAAAAAGGGGTGAGGGAGGCAAAAGTGAGTTGACTTTTCATTTTACAGATGAAGGAGAGGAGGAGAGCTCAAGGAGGTCGATTTTCCCAAGGAGGTCAAATTCCAGGTTAGGGTTTGAAGGAGGAGATTCCAGCTTTTAAGCTTGCACAGTTCCCAAGGTGTACGGCCTGCATTTATGACAGGAGTACAGCTGCATTGATTGCTCAGTACGGCTGCTGCAGAATTGCCACGAACTTCGAGGAGGAAGTACGGCTAGGACAGCACGGATCCCGAGGTGTACGGATCTGTACGGAGCATTTAATTCGGCACAAATCCCGAGGTGAAAGGA
>LPNX010380563.1:0-24456 GCA_001517045.1 Pseudotsuga menziesii
TCTAATTCGCCTCATTTTCCAGTCGAATTAGGGAGGTATTTCAAAGCTTATTCTTGAGTTAACCACAAGGTCATTTTGCCCGATCAGTATCGACTTATTGGCTGCTTTGTCTGCCAGAACATTCAGCTCCCTTAGAATATGGTAGAATGTGACTTTCCTGAACAATCTGGTCTTGGTTCTAATCCTATTTATTAGTCTTGTGGTGCCTTCATTCTTGCCTCTTCCGCCTCCATTCATTGCTTGAATAACTAATCTGGAATCACCAAACACCATAACCTCTTCCACACCTTCCTTCTGTAATTGTTTGATCCCTTGCCAGAGTCCATAAGCCTCGGCCATGTTGTTGGTGTTATGGCCAATATTCCAGTAGTATTCCATCATGATTTTCCCGCCTGGCTCGATAATGATTCCCCCTCCTCCTGCTTTCCCCGGGTTCCCTTTGGAAGCCCCGTCAAAAAAAAGTTTAAAAATCTTCCTTTCTCTTAGCCAGTTCTCGAACTGGGAGCCGTCCATTCTGATTTCCCATTTTTCCAGCGTACTTGCTACTACAGCACTAACCACCTTGATGTTTAGCCTTTGCATCCATCTTTCCTCATTAGCATTCAGAAACCCTTTGTTGCTAGGTATCTTTGAGTTGCTGACTATTTCCCCCAGCATGGCTTTTACTTTGGCAGCTATCTTCCATGCTGGCTGAGTTTTGTTTTGAAAGATTCGATGATTTCTTTCATTCCATATATACCAACAGGTTAGTTTGGGAATCTTCATCCAGCATGCTCGCACTCCATTTTTATTTGATATATCTCCGTTGTAGTGGTTGTCCCAGTATAAGAAGCAATCCTAGATACTGTTCGGGACATGGTTGTCCTCCCCCCAGCCATTCAGCACTTCATTCCAGACAGCAGCAGCAAAGGAGCATTTAAAAAATAGATGACTGATATTTTCTGAGTCTACAGCGCATAGTGGACACCGGAAGGGACTAGCAAACCCCCTCTTCTCCATATTCTCGCCAGTGAGGATTTTCTTATGGATCAGTGTCCAAGAAAACAGGTCAATCTTTGGTAGGGTGCTGTGTTTCCACAAATTATTCCAAATTCTTGGATTGGCAGGCACGTTGTAATTAGCAGTAAAACGCTGGTACCCTTCAGCAGTTGTATACTTGCCGAACTGCCTTCCCCAACAACGTTTATCCTTTCTGATTTTATTGATTGGAGCGAGGCCTGCTAGATGATGGAGCAGCAATGTGCTTTCAGTTTTTAACTCTGCTGGGCACGCCGGCAATGCCCAGCGTGACCAATTGTAAGGTTCTTCGTCCTCCCATTCAGCAATGTCCCAAATCGTGGTCAAACTGTTGGCTATCATCCAATCTTGTAGACGTGGGAGATGAGGTGGAGGTCGGCCCAGGATCGCATCTTGCCAGATGCTGATCGACTTCCCATTTCCTGGAATGAAGGATAGCGCAGTTCTGAAGTATGGCAGAGTTTTTTTGCAGACATTGTAAATGACAGAGCCGTTTTTTACCATGTGGTCTCCATCCAGGCACCTGAGTGTTGGCCCTGGGAAGTATTTGTTCTTCAGCACCCTGTTGCTCCAGGAGGAATTGGACTCTAGCAAGTTCCATAGTAGCTTAGCTCCCATGGCCAAGTTTTGGCTTTTTAAGTCTCTGATTTGAAGGCCTCCCTCAGACCAAGGCAGTTTTATGGTTTTCTAGCTGACCAAGGCGAATTTTTTACTTCCCCCATTGTTCCCCCTTGCCAGAGAAAGTTTCTTATCAGGCCTTCAATTTGGCTTAAGACAGTGACCGAAGCTAGAAGAAGGGTGCACTGGTAGAGCAGAAAGCTATTCAGTATAGCCTTGATGAGCACTACCTTGCCAGCTAAATTGAGCCAGATTGTCCCCCAATGCGTGATATTCCTTTTGATTTTCTCCACAATGGGAGTCCAGGCTGATTTCTTAGCCTTGGATTTGAAAATAGACACTCCCAGATAGGTGAAGGAATCCCACGTAACAGCCCCATCCATGTGGAGTATCCGGGAGATATCAAGCATTTCCCTGGGGTTTAGACTCCATCCAAAGATCTGACTATTCCCTAAATTGATTTTTCTTCCAGAGGCGTTGCAGTAACGGTTCATTTCCAGCTTGAAGTGGTGGGCTATGATCCGGCTGGCTCCTCCCAGTAGGATAGTATCATCCGCGAACAGAGTGTGGTTGATGTCTTTAGTGCCTCTAGCCATCCTGATGCAAGAGAGCTCCTGATCTTGCCTTGCATATTCCAGTTGAAGGCTAAGGACAGAGGCCTGGATGGCATAGAGCAGGGGGGATAGCGGGCAGCCTTGCCTCAGACCTCTTGAGGCTTTAAAGAAGGGTCCAGATCTACCGTTGATAAGCGGGGAAATCCAGGGCTGGCTGATACAGGCCTTGACCCAGGAGATGAATTCAGGAGCGAAGCCAAATCTCCTCATTACCTGATAGAGAAAGGAGTGGCTGACTCTATCAAAAGCATTGGCTAGGTCCATCTTTACCACCATTCCTTTGTCTCCATTTTTCTGACTGGAATGAATAGCCTCTTGAACTAATATTATGTTGTCCCAAATCTTCCTGCCTTTGACAAAGCCACCTTGGTTTTCTGGGATGAGCTGAGGAAGGATATTTTTTAGTCTGTTGGCCATTATCTTTGTAATGATTTTGTAGCCTATGTTACACAGGGATATAGGCCTAAATCTATCAAATGTTTTGGCTCCCTTTTCTTTAGGAATGAGTGCCAGGAAGGCAGAATTAGTGCTGCCTCCTATTTTAATGCACCTTTGGGATTTCATGACCATTTTGAGCAGATCGATTTTGACAATCTCCCAGCAAATTTTTATGAAGTTGACATTGAAGCCATCAGGGCCCAGAGCCCTGTCATCCTCCATATTGTCAACTTCCTATTTGATTTCCTCCAGCATGACCACCTGCTTCAGGGCGTCGTTGTCTTTGGATTTAATGGCGTTGGGCACCAGATTAAGGAGCTGGGCGTCTTCAATTTCTAGCTGGTCTGTGTACAGGTCCTCAAAATACTTGGACGCTTCAGTTTTAATTTCATCAAAATTGCTGATTACCTTGTCTTGGGATCAGATCTCACTCACCGTGTTGAAATTTCTCCTGGAAACGGCCTGTTTATGAAAAAAACCAGTATTCTTGTCTCCGTCTTTCAGCCACTTACAGCGCGCTTTAGTTCTCCACCACTCAGCTTCTTGCCTGCATGCATCATGGAGATTTGAATGGAGTCTTATCTCTACCTGAATGTCTGCGCTAGTTACTTCGTTTTCTTCCATACCAGCTTGATGGATTTCCAGCGCCATGCCAGCCTGAATTTTATTATCATTGGGAGAGGGAAGTAATTTGACCCAGGATCTTAGTTTTTTCTTCAGCCTTCTTAGCTTCTCCTCCCAGACGTAGAAGGAGGACCCATTTACCGGGGGGGACCAAGTGTCTGCTACCAATTTTTGAAAATCAGGCTGGGTGGCCCACATTGGATTAAATCTGAAGGGGATCGGTCCTAAATTTTTATTCATTTCCATCTCGAGAATAATAGGCTTGTGATCCGATCCTCCGAATGGGAGGATTTTGGAAGTCAGATTTAGTCCCAGGAGTAGGAAGGAGTCCTGGACCAGAAATCGGTCCAGCCTGGCAGCGATGTGCCCGGGGCCAGTCCTCTTATTACTCCAGGTGTATTTTCCTGTGGATGGCTTGATATCCATGAGGTCCCACTCCAAGATGATATCGTCTACTGTTTCTTTTATGGGGTCTCTGACCCGGGAACCCCCTTTTTTTTCATCCTGGCTGAGTGTGACATTAAAATCCCCCCCCCAAGATTACATTTCCATGCTGGTTACTTCTTTCCTCCCGGAGGAGGTTCCAGCAGGTTTTTTTATCAGCATAGGAATTAGGAGCATAAATATTGAAAATTCTTACCAGAGTATTGGTGTCTTTTTGCCTTAGCAGAGTGAGGATCTATTTAGAGCTATACTTGATGTCAATAGCCTCAAATTTCTTGTCATCCCAAAGGGTTCCGATGCCTCCGGATGCGCCCCTTGAACTAATGGCAGCTTTACCTTTTTTTTTCCAAAATTTAATACTTACTTGGAGAAATGCAGCTTCCTCCATCTTGGTCTCCTGGCTCAAGAAGATGTCCGGCTGGTGAAGAGAGACTAAATCCATCATGGATTCTTCTTTGCTTTTGCTACCGAGACCTCTGCAGTTCCAGGAGAGGACCTTCATTACTTACTTTTGGAGTTTGTCGGCATCCCTTTCTGGGCATGCCCTTGTTAACGGATGTTTCTAGTGTTCTTCAGTAGCTTTTCCAAGGTTGGTTGGGATCCTTCCAGCTTATCCTTATAGGTAGCTTGATCCCTGACCTATTTCCTGGATTTCCTGCCTTTAGTTTTAGTCCGTCTTGGAGTGATGAGCTCTATCTCCCCTTCTTCCTCTTCCTCTTCTTCTGATTCAAATTCTTCCTCAGATTTCCCCCTAGGTTCTCCTTCTTTTGGCATATCAGTACCTTCTTCTTGATCTTCCACATGCTGATCGGATGGGCCTGCTTCTGATTCTTTGCTCTCTTCATTGCTAGTTTCCTCTCCGGCATCAATGGGCTCATTTCTTACTTCATTGGGTTCATTTGTCTTGGATGTTTCTTGGGATCCGTCAGGAGGGGGATTTCTGGTTTATTTGATACTTTCGCCATTCTTAGCACCTCCACCACCTTGGTTTTTGGATTTGGATCTATTCACCCTTTTCCATCCTTCTGCCTTATCCTGGTGTGATTCAGGTTTTTTGGGGCAATTCCGGATGAAGTGCCCGTATTCCTGGCAGCTCCTACACTTGAAGGGTAGTTGTTCATAGTTGAGCTTTTGGAAGCGGGACCAATTTCCTACAGTTAGTTTTATGGCCTCTGGCAATCCTGCTTCGAGGTCCACCTCGACGCATATGCGTGCACAGGCATATTGATCCTTTGGGCTCGCCATGTCAATGTATTTTCCCAGGGCAATCCCGATTGCCTGGAGAGATTTGGAGTTCCAGCAGTGCATGGGGAGATTAGGGAGCCTGACCCAAACTGGTACGGATTTGGGGGTGTCAGCTTCTGGATCGAATTCCAGAGTCTACCCATTGAGATATAGGCCTTGCGGCCCCATGAAGTAGGGTTCGTTCCTGAATATTAGATCTATATCTTCCTTGGACTCGAAATCGAACAGAAAGTAACCCCTGCCGACGAAATATGAAGCTACGTTTTGGAGATTAGGGGTCTCTAGTTCCGTTGGACCCAGCTGTCGGTAGTTTTTGGGGATGGCCAGAGCTCGGTGAATTTCCCGATCAGGGCTCGATCTGCCAAGGAGAGAGCTACATGCATAGTTTCTTCCGGAGGGAGTGCTACTTCTGGCACATCTTCGATTCTCTTAACAAACTTCGATGGATCTCTTAGCCCCGATCTCCTATTCTGAGTCCCAATTAGCCTGTCAAAGGCAACAGATTTCGGGTCAGGAGGTGGACACTCCTCCCCAGCCATCTGGCTGCTCCGATCACCAGACACTCAGCTCATGGGCTTTACAGCCACAAGTTCAGAGATCAGGCTTCTGGCAAGGTCCCAACAGCTCTCCCCAACGTCAGCAGTGCCTTCAGCCTGCACCAATCAGCGATCCAGTCAATCTGCAGCCCAATCCAGAGCCCTACGACCAGCATGCACGTCCTCTGGTTCAGCGTGAGGTTGATCCTCAATTTAAGGAGCTCGCCGTCCTGTTCAGTCCATGGGCATTGTATATCAGCAATTTTCTTTCTTATCATCTATCTTATAAGCTTCTTTTTCTAACTCAATCAGGCCAGTGCTCTGGTAATCTTCCTCATTATCTAACATCTCCTCAAAAACAGCGCTTGAAGCAGGTGACAAAGAATCAGTTCTATGCACACTTTCTGACCTTTCAGAACTGTTCTGCAAATCTCCCTCTTCTGAATTGCTTCTAATTGAATACCCATCAGCTACACTATAGAGACTGTCAAGCATTGTCCTTCCTTTTTATGCTGTGATCATATGTCGATTGTCTCCACCCATGGAATCATTGACAGTGCCATTGGCAGCTGGACTTAAGTTCATATTCCAGTCAATTGCATTCAAATTATCATGGTTAGCTTCTACAGAATCTGCAAGTTCTCCTCTAGATTGCAATTTTCTACATGTGTTTTTGGAGGAGGATTGTTGTTCCAGAGACCTAACAAATTTCCTTGGTGTGTTGAATACACTCATATTATCAATTGTAATATATGATCCTGGATTCTGAGGAAGAGAACAAACAGTAAAGCACCTGAGCATTTGCAATCAAAAGAGATAATGATGATATAATAAAATGTACCAACTTTGCTTAAGCTTCCTCATCAAGCACAAGATGCATCAAACGAGACAAATCAGGAAAACTAAGGACACATCCCATGCTCTTTATGCGTACCTTAGGGATAACTGCTTCTTTCATAGCTGAAGGGAAATGTGAGTGAGCGTAGTTAATGCAAAGAGAAAAACATGTGTCATTTTCATCCTCTTTATAGGAACGCCTCCTTTCTAAGCATTCCTCATCATAAAACGATGCATCTCCATTTCCCCCATGTCTGTCAACCATATGTATCTTGGTCCTTGTTTTCCTATGAAAGTGTGTTATGTTTTGTGCCAAATTTAAGCATTTATGGTACCATAAAAGTGTGTTATGTTTTGTGCCAAATTTAAAGGCTGGTAGTGACACAGGAGTGGAAGCATTTTGGGCTTAATTCAACATTTGTTGGAGCATGGACATCATGTCTTTCATCATCTTTTGAATCTTGATGCAACTCTTGAGTCTTGACAAGCAGGTAAATCCTAGTTATTTTTTGTTGTATATTTTGTTTACCTTTGTGGTCTTGATACCAATGGAAATTCAATAGTTTCAGTTATATTTCCAAAATCACAGATGGTAGTTTGTATGTTTTATGATATTTGATTTTCATTTATATATTTATGGCACTTGAGCTAACTCCAATGTATTTATGAGAAGTCCAGATGACTGGGCTGCATGGCAGCCTTCAGACAAAAATGGTCTAGCTAAAATTATTCATGACAATTATTCCCCTTATGATGGTACAACAAATCTGATGCAAAAGGTATAGAGTAGTTTTGCAATGTACTACATGACCCCAATCAATAGAAACATATTTCAATTTGTGATCAAATGGTGGTCATCACTTTTTAACCTATCCTTATAACTCATGTATCTTGTTTTCCTAGAAAGTTTTGGCCACACCCAGCCTACAGCTATGGCATAAAGGTTCGATTTGTCATCCTACTAGTGGATAAGTATATAGTGGTCTAGTATATAATTTCCTGCTAAATGGGAAAGCTGATGTAATTCTAGGCACAATAATACAATGCCTTTTACCGATAAAAAAATTATAACATTAGCATTTAATGAATGATTGTGGAGTAAACATTCCTATTTTAATAATCAATGTTTCCCATCTATGATCCAAATCATTTGGCCCCTCGATATCTAAGCAACTTCAATAAGTGTCATGTCTACAGTAAATCCTGGTAGGGAGCATAGTCATTATGGTCATTTCTCCTATGCTAGCAATGACCATATTCCTCATTATGAATCATTTCTACACAATGATTTATGCCAGATTTTCACTGTGGAGAAATGAATCATAACCTAATAGATTCATATATTCCTCCTATTTCTTCCATGTTTTTAAATGGACATAGTCATTGTGGTCCTTTTCCTATGCTAGCAACATTTAATATACTATTAAATTTTTCACTTGTGCCATCTGTGGTCATGACCTAGCAGATTCCTATATTCCTCCTCTTTCCTCCATGGTTTTTGACTCACAATTCTTCTTCATAGTTGCCTTTCTTTTACTCAAGCAATAAAGACCATGATTTCTACTGTTTCTATTGGTCCATCACTACTTTAAACAGCAATAAGGGCAATTAGCAGGATATAGATGCACTTTTTAAGACAACAAATGTGTCACATTTCCTGAAGTCAATGTACAACTGATGGATAATTTTAAAAGCTTCCTATCAAATAAAATTTTGCTCCTAACCATGATGCACTAAAAAAATTCCCTGACATATATGTTAATTGCTAGCTTCTTTACAAGCAAATATTTATCTCCTCTCAAATTTGTTATTTTACAAAGGGTTGTTGCTTCACTGAAACACTATTGCTACTCTCATAGCCAAACTTATAATAACCAAAGGAAAGCGACAACGTAGAAATAGAAATGCTCCTTCTAAAATGTGAAAGGGATGCTACTGGAATAACTTATAAGGTCGCAGACAATAGTGCTCGTAGCTTGAGAGATTGGAATTTTTTTGTGTGATATAGATAGATAGATAGATATGAAAGAAAATGAGGAAATCATTGGCTTTGTTTAAGGTATGTAGGTACAAAATCTGTACAGAAAAGAAGTAGGGTTGAACTCCACTCCATTCAAGAGGGGAAAAAACTCCCAACAAGGTGAAATGGCAACTTGATTCCTTGGATTTCATTATTGTGAATAACTTCTCAAAATGCATTGTCTGAAGAAAAAAAAATGAGACTAATTAATTCAACATTTTCATGGCACAATTTTCTACAGATTGATCGTACTCAAAATTACGCTTTGAAGCAGGACTAAGCTCTTTAAAATGAAAACATCCATGATCTTCGATAGAAGCCATAGAAACCAGCATTGCCTAAAGAAGAAACAGATCACCAGGGACACCAACTACTATTAGAAATTGAAGTCGATAGCCAATAGATATACAAAATGAGCATAGGAGGTCCACATGTGTTGAAAGGAGAAATATAAATTATATACATAGAACGCTGACAATCAGAAGCATTAATAACAAGCAGCAGTAGGGATGCAATTAGTAAACATGGGAAAATGAAAACTGCCATAGGCCCTACATTTGCAGCCAACCAGATATGTCATTGGGGTTTCTGCTATTGAAAATTTCTATCCAAACAAATGCAACAAAGTCAAGGCCATAGGATTTGAGGATTAGATTACAACTGTTTGACGCTAAAGACAGCTTCATAAATTATAGGAATAAAGGGGTAACCAGATGCTTTAGCTCACCAAAGATTCCCCCCAGATGCTGACAAATCAGATTAGAAATTGAGGACAAATATTACAGTAAAATGGGGTGCTTCATCCTCCTCACCATCCTTCTTTACTCCTCTAAAATCAACACCTCTTTTCTTGTCATGAAGCTACACATGATGATAAAAAAACATTGAGAACTCTTTGAAACAAACCACTAGATAAAGTTATGATTTACATGCAGAATCACTAATCTAGTACAGTAAGGGATAACAAGACCTATAATACCTGCACAGAATTGGCAATAAATGCCAGACGATACAAGAGATCTCGTACACCAATAGATTTAAGCCCATGCACTCCTTCATAACCACTAGCTGCACTTCGATTTTGAGGACCTTCTCTACAATATTCTACTATGTCACCAGGTGAGGATAAGGCTGATATGTCTAGTATGACAACAACCGTGCCTGTGAATATCACCCTGAAATAGAAAATAGCATGAACTCAATAGCTGCAGACAGAAGAGAGGACTCAACATATTTAAAACATGGATGGAGTTAAAATGAAGTAAACAATTTCAAACAATTCATAACTGTATGCATTTGTATTAACTATTAAGAGACCATCTTTTTTCTTGGTGTGACCAATATCATCCACTCTCAGAACTAGTGCCCTTTAAGCTAATATGTATGTGTTTTTAATATCAAAAAAAGACAGAACATGTGACAGATCTGTATAAAAAAAAGAGCCAAAGAATGGATGAACAGCGTGGAACCTAGCATAATCCCAGTCCCTGGGATAAGCACTGCCTCCACAGATAATAAGCTTAGGCCTGAAATCCAAGGCTTTCTCCTCCAGCTTGTCATAATCAATGAACCCAGTCTCCTAGCTTCACCCATAGCAAGGATAGAGACACCTGCTTTTTCACAAGTCTAAGTACCGGCGGTTGTAGTTTCATACCAAAAACATAATAAGGGGTAGCGGAGGTGGTCCCAGTTGGAGTTTATTCATCACTAGTGCTATTGACTTTCACCCCTTTAGATTTACTTCATCTTTATTATCTGACATAGGTTGCAGATCCAATTATAGAGTCCGAAGCAACATCAAAGGCACAGACAATAACAAAGAAGGGTAGAGGCTTCAAAGAAAGAGGTGGTTGCAGCAGTTTACCCTATAGAAGTGGACTCAGTGCCAAGGGAGGAAGAGGCAGTTCCAATGCGAGTTGGAGTTCCAAATCCAAATAAACGTACGGATCTAGAGCGAAATACTGATCCACTGACCCTGTAAGTAAAACTCTCGAAGGAAATCAATGTAGCAGACCCGTGCCATCCGTTTTCACCTGAAGCAAACCCAAATCTTGTGCTGCTCCATACCCAATGCATTGAACATCCAAGGCCTGCAAATCAGGGATGAACTAAAACAAATTTACCCAAAAATCCATAAATAAGGGCGAAATACCAAATTTTTAACCTATCTACCATAAATTTGGGCGAATCATCTTCATTTATCCTCCAAAACTGTAAATTTTTGGCGATTTCACCTCCATTATGGAAGAAATCGGGGTGAATGTCAGGATTTTCCCGTCGACGGGTTGGCGAAATCAGGTTTTATGAATTTTCAGAGGTTAATCGCGCGAGCTATTTAGTCGAGGGCAATTATATATAAAATAATATATGGGCTAATTTATTAAATTTAAAAAAACCATTTTAATATTAAAAATTCGCCCATCTTTTTTTGAGCACCCCTTAAAATTCGCCAATGGGCTATAATTCGCCCCTAAAATCATCCCTGTTGGGGTCATGATTCCCCAAGAAAGTGGAATCAGAGCAGGTGGCTCAATTAATGAAAACTGGCCCAAAAGACCTAGGCAATCTTTATAAAAAATCCCATTGAAGAGAGCTGAGGCTGCTCATTCTAGAGAAGTGATCATTCCGGTTGAATGAATGTACTTCAGATAAATTCAATGAAAGAGAAATATGGAAAGTGTTTGAGGGGATAACTGTTGATTGATCTAGTTGCAAATTTTAAGCTGAAGATCATACTGCTAAGAGCAGAGTATTTTACTGAGATATTGAACTAGTCAGTTGACAGAGGGTTCTATTGTTTGCATTCTCCTCCAATTCTCAGCCAAGAAGACCAGGAACAGGCTCGGGGGTCCTCAGGAAGTGTTGTTTGAGTGCTCTCCAGGAGATTGGTAGGGAGGAACGGCCTCCTAAAGCTGTTGTCGTATGTCCTCAACAAGTTCTAAGTTATTTTATTTTACTGTGTTAGTTAAATAAATCTTAGATAACTGCTATGTGAATGTTAACAGTTCAGTTTTGTGAAATATTTGAGTTAGTATTTTTATTAGATTGTTATAGAAATGAAATGGATTTAGAGAATAATGTGTTAGATTGAAAATAAATTTCTAAAACTGTGTTTTTCCACACCTGGAAACCAGGCCGTACTCTAGCACAGCTAGAATGTTTTAAGTAGATAAGAGAATGAGAATGATAGATAGGATTTGGTAACTGTAGATAACAGAGTAATTTGTATTTCAATGATTAAAATATTATGGAAGCAAAACAGTGTTGTGATTTAATTGTGTTTACTGTTTTTACTTAAGTATAACTAAAAGAAAAATACATAAAAGAAATAGTAAAACTACAATAGAGTTAAAGTATTAGTATACTGATACAAACAAAAGTTTATTTGGAGGTAACAGTTTAGTATTTTTACCAATTATTATCTATACAATATATCTTATAAACTATCTATTAAAATTTAAATTATTATTTAATACAAACTAGATTAGGGTTATGAATATAAAACCCTTATTTATGAAAAGAAAACAGAGTTACAGAGTTAATGTTCTAATTTTTTTACAGAGCTCTGAATAACTTCAAAGCTATAGAATAATAAGTAAAAACAAGTCTAAATTCAAACATTAGATAAAACAAAACTAAAATATCATATTTAGAAACTATTTTATATTTAACAAAAAGGTTTGTAAACTGTGCAAGATAACTTGAGGGTTGAAACCCTAGCTTTTCTTTATCTTTTTATAAATTAATTTATAAAAGATTTAACCATTTGCATTGATAACTAAGTAAATAAATTAAGCAAAAAGATTATAATATATGCATTCGACTGAGTATAGTTTTATCTCAAAAACTTATCAGTATAATTGTAAACTCTTTTATTTTAAAAATACTTCATAAACAGATTAATAAACTTCAATACTCCTGTAATAACCAAATAGAAACAAACAGGAACAGTGCTCAATTAATAATTAAATTTAAAGTATATTTATACAAGGGTTTCATTCCATTAAAACCCTAACTAGTATATTCTGAACATGTAAGAATAAAAATATAAATTTACATTACGACTGACCTACAGTCTTACAATAACAATATCTACTTACAAGAAAAATTATTAACAGTAAATGTACTCCACTGACAGTTAAGAAGAAAACATATTTTTACAGTATTAGTATTTACGAGGCAAATTTATAATAAGCAGAGTAATCAAAAATAGGAGTTACACAAAAACTATAAATACGGGAGAAACCCTTTTAATTTAAAAACCAGAGTATGATCAAGCCGTAAGGCTATAACCCTTTTTACAAGTCAAAGAAAACTACATACATGCCACAGCTTGAAGGACGGCATTACCGAGCAAGACAGCGAGGGTTTACAAGTAAAAACTATAAAGCATCATCATTTAAAAACCTATTAACTAGCGAGAAACTGAAACAGGCTTCCAAGTCCTGTATTATCTCCATCAACAACCCTCTTCACAAGTAGGGCAAAACCCATTTTGAACTCAGGGCTTACCAGTTAGAGCCACGAGCCACTGAAGTCAGTTGTCATTTATTTTCCATCGAAGCCTAGAGATGTCACGGATTTCCTGTACATAGCATATTGTTGAACGTTAGCAAAATACTTAGCTTAAAAATATTAAAACCCTAGTTGTGTTAATAAATAAATAAAGGATTTCACCCATATTAAGATTCAAGTTGTATTTTACCTGTAAGTAGAAGAGCATTCAAGCAATGAAGAAGTTGTCACCAGCTTAACAATGTACACACCGGAGTTATTAAACCCTACGCCAACCATGAAGTAAAAACAGTGACAAAGGAGCTTAAGCCTCACAAATTTGTGACAGGCTATGGAAGAACGGGACCGAACTGTGGATAGGCCGAGAGCCAAAACACAATAAACAGTAACTATTTGTGCAGTAAGGTGCACAACTACGACATTATACAAGCTAAAGACTGAGGAAGGCAACTGCAGTAAGAATAAATACTAGCCAAAGAGTAAGCAAGACAGAGCAGTAGCCTCTAACGGCTGCCATGACAATTACACAGAGCTGCAGCAAATCAGCAAAAACCCCGGAGGCAAATGACAACGAGTAGGGTTTCCAAGTCTTATTTATGTCGCCATTCCATGGACGAGAGGTGACCACGTGCCCTCTAAATATTTAAACCATGCAAGGGTCGAAATATATAGTTCATCTACGTCCAATAATCAAATCATTGGTGCAATAATCAATAAAATAATTATGCAAATAACTATTGAAATGGATATATACATATATTCATGAATGGAACTTAAACTATATTCAATAGTATCGACGTCGGTAATGTTTAACAATGATTTCTTGTCGTTGACCATAGAATTGGGTCATGAAAACCTTGTCATGACAATATTCCAAGGTCGACCATAGCATAAACTATTCCTTTAACAAGTCATTTGAAACTATGCAAATCGACTTAGAATTATTTATATTTTATAGAATCTTAAACCTTGTCATTTGAAATCGAGGGTTTAAAGTTAGTTAGAATTCCTAGTAACTTTCTTATGTCATTTGACTATAGAAGTAAAGTCGTTTTTAAAAAATGACATTAAGCAATGACAAGGATTAACCTTAGTGTCACCCTTTACAAATAAAGTATTGTATGCTTGACTTGCTAATGACTTTAATAATGAACCTTATTAATGGTTACAAAGTCAATAGTGCATAATGGGATTCTATTAGAATATAGGAGTTTTAATTTTAATATCTCTTTGATATAGACCTTAGAATAAAAAGTCCTAGGTAGTAAAATCTACCATAGTAGTTAGAATACACTACGACTTATATTGAGTGAGGCATCATGGCAATAGTAATTTTACTATGGGTTAACTTAAGCACAAAGATTATACATTATAGGAATAACAAATGATAATGTGATTCCTATGAAATAAACTTACAAAAATGATGGTAGGAAGTATTCTATTTTATAAGGCGTTGTATTTACAATGTCATGGAAATTTGTAGATAGAAGATTGTTACATGATGCAAGTAACATTGATTTTGGCACATTATAGAGTAAGGTGGTATTGTTCATGGTTACAATATTACAAGCAGCAAACAATGATTCAAGTACTAGAGTTCATAACTGACGGTTAGCAATCTCACATACAATAACAGTTTAATAAATTCCAAGAGTAAGTAGGATAGAGATGAAATGGAAATAGGTTCTCTATTGGAAATCTCTACTATCAAGATTGATAGGAGTACTTCCTTGAATAACAGACAGTACTTTTAAAAACATAACATTGGTGAGATAAGCATGTTAAAATAGAAGTAAATGTATGACGAGGAATACAAGCTTTAAGCTCACAATAAGTATCTTTTGTTTTCGCTAAGCTTGATAAAGATAACGACCTTTATATCTAAACTTTGAATACTATCTTAGGAATAGAAGCTATAGTAGACAAATTACTTTACCTCATAAGAGCTTGCTTGTAAATAATCAGTTATTTACTAGAATTTTAACATGCAACAGATATATACTTCTTGCTACTTATGATTTAAACTTCTACTTGATCGATCATTACCTGTTGAACCTGTAAAAACCAGCAGTCCATCTGCATTAGCATAAATGCTAAGTAAGCCCAAGTTTTCAAAGATAGATCTCACCTACTTGCCAAAATTAAACTTGTTAGTAAAACTGAAAGAAAGTTGAATGCAGGTCAATCTTATATACATTACGAAAATGGAAGTTGTATTAGTTATCGTAATATAAAAATGATTAATACTAACTAATAGACTGTTTCATTTTCCGCTAGCAGTTGGTAAACTGTGTATTCAACATTTTATGTTATCTTAAAAAAAATTATTTTTTGTGAAAATTTGGGGTCATGACAACTATCATAAGAAAAGGACCACCTTGGCACACTCAAAGCCAGGAATGTTTCCCTTTGCATCCTTTTATGGCTTTTAAGACATTGGGACCATACTTTAAGAAAAAGCTCATTATGGTTTGTCTTTAATCTCTTTTCCATCCTTCTCATCAAGAAAATATTGTCGAGCAAACTTGGTTTCATTCATGCTCGTAAAAGTATTTGAATGATCATCTAGTCAGTATAGGTTTAACCTTTTCTGACTTGATTGGACTACCAATGGTAAAGAATTCTTCCTCCCCCAAAGGTCAAGAGAGCTCTCCTTTGTACACTTTTATCCTTTTTTGGGCTCAGGAGACTACATATGAAATGAGACCACACTGGATTCTTCTTCCTATTTTAAGACTCTCTAAAAATGAAAATAACATCGAGCATTTACTTTCTCGGGCTCGCTAAAAATCCACGAGATCGTGTCATAATGGTGTCTTTAGGTGCCACCCCATAAATCACAGTTTGGAAACTTTCCCCCATTGGGTCGCCTTTGTTCAGAGTATTCTGCAATGAGTCTTCCTTGGATCCCTTGGATATCACTAATCCAATTATCTCCCTTAGTATTTCCCATTTGCAGTTTCATTCCCAGTATTGCAACTATGATCCCTCTCCCATGAGTCAGTTTCATTTGTTGCCAGGTCATCCCTGCTCTCATACTCTAAACAAAGGAAGTTTGAATCCCCCATACTCCCCCTGCCCCTATTTCCCCATTCAGTGTGTTAGTCCCTAGATTGGTCCACGTCTTTAATTATTCCCTCATGCTTCTAGTCAAGGACACATCATTGCCTTGATTAGTTGTGGGTCTCCCTCTTTCAACATCAACACATCTATTCCATAGGATAGACCCAGAGGTCCCTGTATCCTGGTTTCATCCACCTCATTGATGAGTTCCTTGGACCACTTGAGAGGAGTCATTAGTGCCTCTCAAGATGGTTGTGTATCATTTGCTCTACTTCATCTACATCATCGCACCGTTGAGATTCGTACAGGGTATTGGTATGTTCAGTATTTGGTCGAAGACCTCAGTTGTCACCTGACTCTAGCATATTGGTGAGTCTACTATGGGGCCCAGACAGTTTCATGTCCCTCGTTATTTCTAGGATGTGTTGGTGACATTGTTCAGAAGCCCCAGTGTTGTGCTTCCATGTATCTCCAGTACTTGATGTTGCATGTGTACACATCCAAATTCAGCAGAGCGTCAGTTGCGATTATATTGCATTCCATGTGAATGCCATTGTTCCTATGTATCAGTTCTTCATATCATCATTGTATCCAGCCTCCTATCGAGGCCACCATTATGTATCATCAGTCGTATATGTATTGATCGGCTCCCATGTTTTTGAGCCTTGATCCCATTATTTATTCTTTTGACATTGTTACAGGCATGGGTATGCCTGCCTCGTCCATATACATGTCACACATTCTTTGTATCTCACCCATTGTTCGGAACCATTAATAAAAATCAAAAGCCATCATGGTTCGAATGAGGAATCTCCACTTCTTCGCAGGTCTCTCCAATGTCTCCACTATTCCCATGATCCTATGATTTCCATCGGCCATACGATGAGCTCCTGCCCTCACACATCAGGGGGCAATCTGTTAACACAAAAAAATGTTCACCTAGCTCTACATGGCCTAAACCACATACATTCATCATATTTTTACCATATTTCCCTTACTTTTGACCTTCACAATTATATTTCCACAAAAAATGGTCCAAAACATTATTATTTACTACAGTTTACCTTCACTCTCTCCAAAAAAAGGGTCAAAAACCCTTGAAAAGGGTCAAAACCCCTAAAAAAGGTTCAAAAACCCTAAAAAGGGTGCAAAAACCCAAAAAAGGGTGCAAAAACCCTAAGAGAGAGAACCATAGGAAAATACCAGGGGTCAAAAAAATACCATGGGTAAACACATTGGGTCAAAAAACCCTAGATCCATTCTATAGATACATTATGAAGGGCTCTCCCAAAATACCTTTTTTTCCATTCTTGTGAGTACGTTGGGACATCTTTTTCTCTTGGGTATTCACACACCTTTTTTGCCACCATCTCGTTGCCATACCATTCCCACTTAGTACGTTGATACATTCTTCGTACCCACATAGAGAACCAGCCTCTGGAGAGGCGGACCACTTCCGAGACGGCCACGGTGGCCCACTTTACAAGAAAGAAGGTATAACATGTGTTTATTTGTATTTTATTTAGTTTAACCCTCGTACATATATTTGTTTTTTGTTACTAATATGTTTTATTGTTTTAGGTTTCCATGAACTCTCCCTTACAATCCCATTGACGTACGGCTAGTGCTTTTGCACGTAACAAGGGAGAAAACCTTGTTACATTAGTTGCACCAAATCGAGGGCACCCATAGGATTTCTACCATAAACAACCTGAAATTGAGATTACCTGTAGATCTATTTACTAAAGTATTGTAGGAAAATTCTACTTGAGGTTAAGTCAAATCCCATTGCTTGGGCTACTCTCTGACAATGCTCCATAATAGGTTTCCCAAACTCTGATTTACTACCTCTATTTTCACATTTTTTTAGGGGTGATAGGCACTACTGAACTGTAATTTTTTCCCTATTTTCATACATAAAGTCCTCCAAAAATTACCCAAAAACCAAGTATATCTATCAGAGGTGATATTTTTTGGAACACCATGCAATCTAACAATTTCTTGAAAAAAACAATTATTCCACCTTTGATGCATCACTAGTTTTCTTACAAGCAATGAAATGAACCATTTCAAATAACCTATTAACAACCACAAAAATAAAGTCTTTATCTCATTGTGTGTATGGGAGCCCCAACACAAAGTCCATGCTAAGATCTATCCATGGATCTGTGAGAACTGGTAAAGGTATGTACAACCTTGTGTTTTGTGAGTGTCCTTTAGCCATTTGGAAAATACTACATCGTGCAACATACCTGGTTATATCTTTTCTCATCTTCGACTAGTATACTTATCTTCGATTAAGGCTAGGGTGTTATCCTTTCCAAAATGTCTTGTTAACCTGCTTCTGTGAAGTTCTCTGTTAATATTTTCTCTCATAGAACCAGTTGGAATGCATAGTTGTTTTCCTTTGAAGAGGTATCTTGCATAAAATGTTCTCTTAATAAGATCCATGTTCCCAACAACTACATTCTTCAACTGTTCCACAATCTCCCAAAAATCGTTATGTGTCACATAGAGATCCTTTAATACAGCAAACTCTTTTACTTGATTTTCCATGGTGGTCAAAAAAATAGTGTGCCAAAGCAAAGCATCTACAACCTGATTTTGCTTTTTTGATTTGTGCTTCTAAACAAAGATGTATCCTTGTAAAAAGGAAACCCATTTTGCATGTCTACTATTCAGTTTCTTTTGGGTGTTTACATATTTTAAAGCAATGTTATTAATAAATAACACAAGCTCTTTTGGAACTAAATAATTCATTGAATGTCACAATGCTTGCACAATTGCATAAAATTCTACATCATATGTGGAGTAGTTCTTTCATACATCATTCAATTTTTCGCTAAAAAATGCAATTGGTTTACTTACTTGGCTAAGTACAGCTCCAATGCCTACATGTGAGGTGTCGCAACCTACCTCAAACACTTTATCAAGATATGGTAAGGTTAATATAAGTTCCTTGGTTACCTTCTTCTTTAGAAACTTAAATCTTTCTTCATATTCATTGGTCAACTTGAATGTTGTGCCTTCGGTGCAATCTGTTATGGGTGCTACAATACTCTTAAAATTTCCAATAAATTTTCTGTAAAAAGGTGGCTAGCCAATGAAAAATTCTTACCTTTGTTATGCTCCTAGGACTAGGCCACTCCAAAATTGCTCTCACCTTCTTTGAATCTATCTTGACTCCTTCTTCTAAGATGACAAAACCCAAAAATACCAAAATTTATTGCAAGAACCTACATTTCTTCAGGTTTGCATAAATTTGATGTTTTCTCAACGTATCTAATATAATCTTTAAATGTTGCGAAAGATCTTCTTTGTTTTTACTAAAAACTAGAATGTCATCAAAATAAAAGACAACAAACTTACCAATGTAAGGTCGAAGCATGGTATTCATCAAATGCATGAAGGTATTAGGTGCATTGGAAAACCCAAATGGCATCACCATCCATTCATATAGTCCATTCATGGTCTTGAAGGCAGTTTTCCATTCATCTTTTTTGTGAATTTAGATCTGGTGGTATCGACTTCGCAAATCAATTTTACTAAAATATTTAGCTCTGAATAGTACATCCATCATGTTGTCCAAGCATGGTATAGGAAACTGATATTTTATGGTGATTTTGTCGATTTCTATACTATCTGTGCAAATCCTCCAAGTATTATCTTTTTTGGAGTCAACAATGTTGTAACTGCACATGGATTCATGCTTTCTCTTGCCACACCTTACTTTATAGGCTCTATTACTTGTCGGTTGAGCTCTACATGTTGTGTAGGACTAATTCTATAGGATTCTTGATTAGGTAAGGATGATCCCGATATCGTATCATTGTGATGTGTAAAATCCCTCTTTGGTGGAATTCCATCTAGCAGTTCATTAGGGATAACATCAACATATTCTTCTAGTAACTTGACCACTTCAATAGGTTTTCATATGTCTTCCTCGAATCCTTTTTGCACTATTAATGCATAGTAGAATCATGTTGCCTTAAGTTCTTTAACAAGCTCTTTTCTTGACAACATATTCTCAGATTTCCCTTCGTCTTTAAGGGGAAATAAGATGAATTTTGTTCCATCCTACAAAATCGTGCAGGTATTCTTTCCTCTGTCATCTATAACTTTCCTATCAAATTTCCAAGGCATCCCCAATAACTGATGGCATGCATCCATCGGAATTACATCACACCATACTTCATATTTATAACTTTTACTGATGGAAAAATTAATCAAACATCTTTTATTAATGGTGACTTCATTCCCTTTTTTGAACCATGCAATTCGGTAAGGATGGGGATGTGTTTCACAGTGTAATTTCAAATTGTCTACCATCTCTTTAGAAACCATATTCTCACAACTGCCACTATCAAAAATAACTTGACATACCTTTCCCCCAAAAGTGCACTTGGTTCAAAAAATATTTGTTCAAAGCCACGAATATTCGTTGTTGCTACTTTGTCTTTGCTCTTTCTCAAGAATCATCATTGACCTTCATATCATGATATTTCCCCCCATATCAGGTGAGACTTCATATTCAAGTCCTTCTTCTTCATTCTCAATTGGACCAAGTCTAAACAGGGTTGTTGTCCTTGCTTTGGCTCTTCCATGTTGTAATTTGAGCATTCAAACGCTCAATGGCCCTCTACACCACACCTAAAACACCAATAAGGTATTCCTCTTCCACCATCATAGCCTCTACCCTTCTAAAATCCTATTCCTCATGGTTGGTTCAAGTTTCCTTGTCCAGTATCTTCTACTTTTTCAACTCCTTGGGATGATTCGACACTTCCTTAATTAAAACCACCCTGCGAGTAAAACATTGTGCCCCTTCTTACTCCTCTATTCCTTTGAGCAAATTTTCAGTTTTTTTTTTCCTTAGCTTTTAAGGCTAGTTGGTATGCCTCTTCCACTTTGTGAACCCTATGCATGCTCAATTCATATTGAATATAAAAGTTCAAACAATTTGCATACCTTGCATCCATTTTCTCATCAGTTTCTCAGTGATCCATGCGAATGGACAACTAATAAAACTCATGTGTGAATTCCTCCATATTAGATAGGTTTTCCTTCAAGTTCTGAAATCTAAGAAAAAGGGTTTGTGCATAGTAAAGTGGAAAAAAAAGTTCTCGCAACTTTTTTTTCCATCTTATCTTAGGTCTTTCTTTTGGATTTTCCCTTTTTGTTATGTCTTTCTGCACATGATCCCACCAGATCATGGTGTGACCCTTCAACTTTGTGCATGCGAATTTCATCTTCTTTTCTTCTGTCATGGGCTTCCATTCAGAAAAATCTTCCATGGAGTTCAACCAATATATTAACTCCTATGGTTTAAGACTCCCTGCATAGTTTGGAACTTCCATTTTGGTCATATCATTTCTCCCTTATAGAGATTTGAGCATCCCTTCTTCAAAAGGTATGTGCTCTACTTCTTCTTCTTCATGTTCTATATGTTGATCTAGACCTCCTTGGTCTGTCTCCTCATCAGATGCTTCTCTTCTCATTATCCTTTGATTATCCAGCGTGTCTGTAAGGTCTGCAACCTACCTTTGGAGGTTTTGCATATCTCTATGCATCTAAGCAAGACCTACTCATTCTCTTCCTCTCCCAACAGTATTCCTACTTTGATACCAATTGATGCATCCAATAAGCTTTGATTCAATCACAAGATCTAAAAACCATGCAAACACATGAGAGTGGAAAAAATAACTATCTTTATTCATTCTCCATCCTAACTATTACAATGAAGGTCCAACCCTTTATAACTACTATCTGAGATTTTCGAAAATTGCTAATTTTAGAAAATTCTCACATGACTATGAAACTGAAAGCTACCTATAAGCTAACTAAAACGACATTAGTTGTCAACTCACTTTTATAATTAGGTTTATAAATTGAGAGGTAATTGTTAATTACAAATTAAAAAGAAAAAACAAATCCCACAAAACACTAAAACCTCAATTTGAGGCCTTATATGAAGGAATTTTGCCTCATAAAAGTTTCAAAAAAAACTCTGATCAGAAGGATCATATCGACCATTGCATTGAACACTTCGAAACAAAACTTCTTGTTAAATTTGAGTCCAAGCAGATAACCAAATCAAAAGTTATGATCCGCGGAAATCCCTGCATTTATTCTCTCTTGTTTTTTCTCTTTTTTTCAACCTTCAGAAATTAGTACATCAGTAATACACCTAGAGTATAATATTACTAGCATTATAGTGTAGTAATTATTAGGTAATAAAAATCATGTAATAGAATTCATAGGAATACTATTATGTAATGCAATCATTCATGTATAATAATGACAAGTCATGATGTTCTCCAAGGACATGACATATTACCCACTACGCATTTTTATATAAACGTTCATTCTACTCATCAATCCTAAATCCCATATATTTTTCTATATAATCTTTTTCGGCGATGAGGTCCTCCCAAGAAATATAGATTTACGCACTCTCGAGTCTGTAAAAAAAAAGGAGGTTGTCGATAACTTGCCAAACCCACACAAATATGTTGGTGCAATTCTACTTCGACCTAGATTCACCTAAACATACACAACAACAAAACCAAAGATATTGTCCTGAAAAGGTTTAACGGCCCTTTCAGTATCACCTGCGAACTAGATGAAGTCTCACCTGAAGTACCTATGGGAACTACAGGAACTAGGTTTTTGCAACAACTAAGGGGAACAATCCAACATCCATAGCATTCAACACAATAATCCAGGACTTCGACAAGTCATGCACTTTAACAAATCATACACTTCGACGGAAATATTCCATACATCTTATTTAACCAGCTATGACATGAATTCATCAACTATGTAGTGTTTATATCATTCATTAACGTCTTCATCAAACAGCATTCATTTATTAACTTATGTAGAATTAAACAAAACAATGCAACACATTATAACATCACGCAGTAAATATACACTTCATGTATGTGCACACAACCTACTGACTTCTCTTCTTCTTCTATTACAATGGATCTGCGCACATAACCTGCAGATCATCACAGTCCCCATACGACTCTCTCATACAACATCTTAACAACACATAACTTCGACAAAAAGCTCAAGAAAACTATTTCTAGAATAACTAAGGCTGTAACTAGATAACCAAATATGTCACCTGCTAAGTAACCCCAAAACTCTCCACCAATTACATATATATAGGCTCTTTGACAACCCTCAACCCTGCGCCTAGTACTTAGCCTCATAACTCTAAGTGGAAAAAAATTGTAATCACTTCCTAACTAACTCTGCATTGACACTGTCAAAGCACCCATTTTCCTTATTCATCGGTTGCTTCATCGGAGTTGACCCCACTTCGACGGGTCGCTTCACTTTAACCTTGTTCACACCAAAATTGTTTTTCCCAAAATTGTACCAAAACTTAGTAGGGCCAACAAGCCCCGAACACTCACATGGGACTCGTCCCGAGCCACTTTAAGTCTATTCGTCTAGTTTCTTCCACTATGACATGAAATCAACATACACTTTTTTCATTGCCTCAAACACCCGTTGAACATCATCTTTCTTATAGCATATTTTCTCAACCATTTATGTAGAAATATGTTCATTAGCTTGTGCTAATATCCACTCAACTGGTTTATGAATTTATGCCCATTCCCCAACGATCATCTTAGACACCTTCTATGCTTCACTTGAAAGGCTATTTTTGTTATGTCCACTTTCGTTGTTCTAACCTTAGGTGATTAAGTTTGCATTCAAAGCCTTGTTCTCTATCGCTTTTAGCATCCTCTCTACTAGTGACAAAGTCTTAAGAAGACCCCTCATATTTGTCATATCAACTTGCACCTTTTCCAACTTACTGGTAACATCTTGTAGCGCAACATCATACAAGAGAAATGCCCAAGCCTGCGATGTATCCTCATAAAATTGTGCACATGTCTCTTTTGCATCCTAGATATCCTGGATGGCATTTTACACGACTTTCTAACATTGCTCACCAACTTCCGGTGGTGTACTAGGAACCAACTTAGTTTCAAGCACTTCTATCGTTTGCCTAAAACCGATAATGACTCCCCCTAGTCACATCATTTTTACTTTAGTAATGATTTTCTCAACTATTTCAGCCTTTGGTACTGCGCAACAAGTGGCTACAACAACATCTTGGAACTTCCTTTTCTCCTGACTTAATTATCCCTCTCTTTTTGTAGTTTGGCATATTGCTCCCTAAGGGAAACATTTTGTGCCCTCAATCCAGTCATTAAATCATATGTTTCTTTCTCATGTACATATATCTCGTCTGAAACATTTTAGTAAAGACTGTGTAGGATAAACATAGGTAAGTTCAATGGCTTCATATCTACATAGCTCAATTGGTGAGCTTGCTTTGTAATCCGACACTTCTCTATCTCATTTTCTGTTAGGATATTTAGACACTTAGGAGTTAGTTAAGATCAACTTGTGTAATATATCCGTTAGGTAAAAGTGTGTTTCTTTAGTATGCATTAGTATG